>JAQQZY010000019.1:40489087-40502876 GCA_030068375.1 Ostorhinchus rueppellii | reverse complement strand
TGATTGATTGATTGATTGATTGATTGATTGATTGATTGATTGATTGATTGATTGATTGATTGATTGATTGATTGATCCCAAGGGAAATTCAAGTATTCAGCTGCTTTACATAGAGCATAAGAAGACAAAAAAACAAACAGACCAGAACACAACGGTGGGTTAGTACCAGGTTGGCATTAGGGTTAGTATATATACTCTAAAAGATATTTGCTACAGAACTGCTCTAAAAGGGTTTCCTGTACAATACTGTAAATAAAGACTTCTGATTGTATTTACACATTTCAGGGTCTTGATATAAAGTGAAACAGTCGTTAAGTGTTCTACGGTGGTTCTACATATCTATATCCACTATTTTTAATACAAATCAGTGCAAGTCAAAGTTTAAGTCATGTCATGTGGAACCTTGTTTTCATACCTGGAAAGATGAAGATGAAAAAGGCACTGATTCCTCCTATGACACTGATGACCTCTCCCATGTCAGGAACAAACATGGCAATGAGCAAAGTGATGGTGATCCAGATCACAGTCAGAACCACCCTACAGCGACTCTCAAACGAGTGTGTGACAATTCCCCGACTGCGTCTCCGGATACGAAGCATCAGGTTCAGGATGACAGATCTATTCGAGGAGGTATCAGTAAGTATTCGAAAATATATCACATTCCATCAGAGGAGGTAATCCCAGCTCCATAAAGTAAAAGTCCTGCCACGTATTGGTTCTACCAGTTCACTGAACACAGGTGATTCCACTGATTATCCCTTCATCTACCTGGATGCGATATTATGAAACCTACTATGATGAAGTACACTATGATGAAGTACCCTAACCCTAACCAGAGCCAGAGTGTACTTCACCATAGTAGGTTTCGTAATTTAGCTACCTGGATGAGGAGTTGTGCTCATCCAAATGGGCCGGTTCAGTGAGTGGTTGGAACAAATACATGGCAGGACTTTTACTTTATGGAGCTGGGATTGCCACCTCTGCATTCCATATGTTTTTCATGTGTTTTTAGCATTGCTTTCCAGTGAGAACTATGCATATGTTAAAAGTCTGTTTAGCTTGAAGCTACAGTGCTTGATTTTGTTTTTCACCAATAATTATTAGAGATGAAATGAAAAATCGACTCTTAATTTTATAAAATATATTTGAGTGCAACTGTCTTGAATCAAATTTCTGTTGTTTTTTTTTTTTATTTCACTGCCTGTCAGAGGTGGACAATCCCAACTCCATAAAGTAAAAGTCCTGCCATGTATTTGTTCCAACTATCCACTGAACCAGCCCATATTAATGAGCACAACTCCTCATCCAGGTAGATGAAGGGGTAATCAGAGGAATCATCTGTGTGAAGTGAACAGGTAGAACCAATACATGGCAGGACTTTTACTCTATGGAGTTGGGATTGTCCACCTCTGCTGCCTGTAAACATTGGTTCCATACACTTATTGTGACACATATGATACCAGGATCAACACAAACAACACAGAGTAGAATTCAGAAGAGACGAGGTGAGGACAAAAAGGCAAAAATGCTTACATGCTCACTTTTCTTCACAATAACCATTACTTACTCCTTTAAACCTTTGAGCTGTCACACAAACATAAAAAAAATATTTGGCTTTATTTTTTCTTTTTCTATTTTTACATCTGGAAATCAGCGGTTTTGGGATGAAAAACTGTATTTATAGCAGACAAATGTAATGGAGTAGAAAGTACAGTATCTACCTGTGACACATTCTGGAGTGAGAGTATAAAGTACATTAAGTTTAATTAGTGAAACAAAGTAAATGTTACTGAAGCTCAAGCACTTACTGTAAAAGTTCAGCTTTATAAAACACATGTAGATGTGTGACATTTCTTACCTCCCTAGAAGAAGAATGATAGGATATATAGTAATAATTGATATTCCAAATAGAAGTCTGGAAATGATCATGACCACATCGTTTCCTGGATATGACATCAAAATGTCCGAGGCAACATCCCGTCCAAATGTCATGAATCCGTACACACCTGAGCATGAGCAGTGTGGGCATTCAGTCATCAGCGTCTTTTACATGAGGAAATAATAAGCTGTAGTTTGTAAGAAGTCGACTCACCGGTCAGAGTATATATGAGCAAACAGAAAAACATGGAGACCACAGAGATGACCACCCAGTGGGAGAGCTTCTGGTTCTCCATGCTGCTGTAGATCGCTATGCAGGCTTCATGACACTGAATACATACACACAGATTAATAAGACACTTAGGTGTCCAGGGGCAACAGTGTGTGCATATATATTTGTTTAATTTTCTGTCCTTTCAGCACTTTGTTTTGCTATTATTCTTGTTTGTTTTATTTACATAAAGCACATTGAAATGCCTTTATGTATGTGTGTATGAAATGAACTTTATGAGTAAACTTGCCTTTTTCTCTGCATGTCATGCAGTAAAACCCCTCATCAAACCTGTCATTCATGTCCAAATGTCCAGCTGCTGTTCGTTACATACAGTATGTATACTGTAAGGTATGTTTCATGGTGGATCACACCATGGCAATGGGTTGAAACAAAAAATGCACAGAAATGGGGAATGGTCTTAAATAAATGACAGTAAATTCTACCCGTTTTTGTACTTTGGAAAGATTATATTTTTATTTATTTATTTTACAACAAATTCTTAATTAATAGTCTGTCTATGTCTCGACTCTGCTCAGTAAGCACTCAACATTTAATTAAAAACATTAAATGTGATGTACATGTTTATATGAATGTTTAAACAATAGTCAACTGAATGACTGTGAATGACTCTTTGTTTTTATCTCACATGAATTTCTTTACAGCGACTGTAAAAAAAAAAAAAAAAAACCTACAGGGAAAAAAGAAAAACATCCAGACAGATCTCAGGCAAGATGGAAAATGGGAAAAAAATACAGCTATGAGAAAAACTAAAACGCACTAGTGTAAGTGTGAATGTGACTTGTATCCAAAATCAGTTTCACTTTATGACTCAGGGCTCCAACTTTAAACTTACCTCTTACTTTTGCTTTTTCTAAGTTTGACTTTGGACTTTATGGGTTTGAGGATTTCATGTGTGGCTCTACAACTGCCATGTTTATTAAGAAATATTTCCACATGAAGGTTTGTGAGTTAAAAATGAGTATATTGCAGAATCACATAACATTTCAATCCAACAAAAAAACACTTCATTATATGTACATACACACCTTGCAGTAACAGGGATTAGATGTGTAGGATGTGTGTTTCCTTGTGGTACAAATAAACTGTAATATTTTTTTTAAAGGGTCAGAGGGGGGACACCATGGAAGTGTTGGGGAAAGCAGATGTCTGTAATTGCCCACAATGCTTTGTGCATGTCTTTTGTCTGTAGAGGCCCTCCTTACTAGTTATCAGTTTACTGTCCATAGTGATGGTTTTCCTGAGGGATATGTTCTGTATGTCAGTAGTCAGCAGATAATAAAAGATACTGAAGAACACCAGTTTCTGTAGAACCAGCTTTTGTTGAGCCTTGGGGCTTATGAAGTAAGTCTAAAGGTCTCTAGTGGTACTTATAATATGTGACCATTTGGATTGGCTCATTGATGAAGGTCAGGTGTAGGATGGTAGCTTTCTAAAATCAATAAGCTGTTCTTTTGCAAAGCCATGTGGGAAAAGAAACAAATGTCTTAATGTCTGAAGTGAAGCGATTTACTGTTGTCTCCTGCTTAACCCATAGAGAACCAAACAACCACTGGTGACCCAAACCATCTGCAGATCTGAACTGTTTAATACCTGTTCATCCATTAATCCTATTGATTCATGTAAATAATTGGTGTAAATGCAGTTTGACATCTATTCATGGTCATCAGATATGACCCATTTGGATATTCAGGGGCAGTTACCATGGAAACACCTTTATTTTCTACAGCATTGATTCACCAGTAAAACCCATGGAGTTTTATAGTCAGGTAGCAATATCTATGCTGAAAAAGTACATTTTTCTTCATTTTTCTCTGTTTTGATGGAATTAACTTTGTATTTACACTGAGTTTTCATGAATGTTTACATGATCAATGATTTAAATACAGGAAAACACTTGATTTACTCCCAAAAATACAATGGATATTTTTCATTCATTCATTCATTTTCTATACCCACTTTATCCTCACTTGGGTCATGGGATGGTTTTTTTTTTTTTTATTAATTACCTCCGCCAAGGAGGTTATGTTTTACTGTTTGTGTGTGTGTGTGTGTGTGTGTGTTTGTTTGTTTGTTTGTTTGTTTGTTTGTTTGTTTGTTTGTTTGTTTGTTTGTTTGTTTGTTACCATCTGACTTTGTTTGTTAGCAACATAACTCAAAAAGTTACGGACGGATTTTGATGAAATTTTCAGTGTATGTCCACTCTGGGTCAAGGAAGAGATGATTAAATTTTGGAGTCGTTTTGAAACACCGCATGGATCCAGGAACTTTTTAAAGGATTCTTTATCATTGTGAGATAGGGCATAGTGGCGCAGACTTGCATGAGGTCATTCACCGCCGTCTAGTGGAGGAAAGTACTAACACTACCTTAAAAAAAGTACAAACACTACCTTAAAAAAGTACAAACACTACCTTAAAAAGAAAAAAAGTACAAACACTACCTTTAAAAAAAAGTACAAACACTACCTTAAAAAATACAAACACTTCCTTAAAAAAAATACAAACTCTACCTTAAAAAAAGTACAAACACTACCTTTAAAAAAGTACAAACACTACCTTAAAAAGAAAAAAAGTACAAACACTACCTTAAAAAGAAAAAAAGTACAAACACTACCTTTAAAAAAAAATACAAACACTACCTTAAAAAGAAAAAAAAGTACAAACACTACCTTAAAAAATACAAACACTTCCTTAAAAAAAGATACAAACACTACCTTAAAAAAAAAATACAAACACTATCTTGGCGGAGGCCTGCACTCTCCGAGTGCTTTTCTAGTTGGTGATAAACTAGTTAAGAAAGGTAGAACAAGAGAAAAATTCATTTGGAAACTGCCACAAAAGTAACACTGGGTCTTTATGGCTTAAGTCAGCTGTAATTACATAGTTCAAAAAACATTAGGTTGGTGTTACAATGTATTTGTCATTATCCTAGTAGAATTGTATTTTGTGAGTCACTGAAGAATGTTTAAAAAAAAAAACAAATAAATAAATTGAAGCTGCTTTGCACTGAAAAGTTCCACAAGCCACATTTACTGTAAGAGCTGTTACCCTCAAAACAAAACCAGGCTGAAGGTGTTTTTACCTGGAAGCCAAAGCAAATCGTAGGCACAACGCTGAACATGGAAGCCAAGGAACTCACACTGAAAGACACAGAAGACAGAAACACTCACTGATACAAACACAACTCCATGAAATAGGTGCTCACATTCACTGGTGACTGACCCTTGGCTGTGCTCTGGAGTTATGATGACACTGTGGCTCTCCATCAAGTAATATTTGACAATCACTGCTACACAGAGATATGTGGCAGCCAGCGTCCCCAACACACTGATACCAGGAGAAAACAGTTTAATTACATTAAATTTACATGCATCCGGACATCATCCTGGTTGCTGATAAGTGTAGTGTACAGTACCTCGTGTATTTCTGGATGCCAATTTCTTTTGGGATGGACAGAGGCAGGATAATGATGAGGCACATTATGAAAAGGGCGAATCGCTGGTCGGTGTACCAGTGATAGGGCATCTCTCCCTCAGTGGACCCAGTAACCGTCTCATAAAGAGAAACACACACTGGGGAGGGAAGAGAAAGCCATTAAGAGCATGCACATTTTTCATTCCGGATACAAACACACACATAAATAGAAGAAGAGGTGGTCACGCTTCACAAATCATACAAGACCCTTTAGATTTATAGATTTATTTACAGATTCATTTACATTTTTTCAGTATGCAGAACAATTTAGTTTGTTTTAATGGAAGTAAAATCAAATGCCTTAATATATGATAGTATGTGAAGAGGAACAATAAAAGAGGTGATGCATGAGTAAAATGTAAAGTGTTTTATTATTGAGGATGTCCACTGAAATGTTACTTGTACATCTGTGCTGCAAGGGTTTTTTTGTTGTTGTTTTGTTTTGTTTTTTTGGTGTGTTTGTAAATCCAATCAAATGCTCTGTTTAAGATTGGAACAGAGCAAAAACATTAAAGGGATTTGAAGGTTTTCAGATGGACAAAATGACAAAGAAAAAATGAAAAAGGGTTGCACGGCTGCTCCCAGTCTCATGTTTATCCTAATACGAGCTTGAATGAAAATTAAATTGCGGATGACTTGTGGTCTGACAGATTAATTTTTTTGATATAGGAAATGGCTGCTAAATTGAACAGTTTGGTATCTTGATATCATGAAAACGTCCTCACACTGTTGGGCATCGAGCAGCCAAATCTCAGCACAGACGGGCAGTTTAATGAACCCTGTGATCGACTGAAGGATGAAATATCTCCTAATAAACGATAAAAGTGGAGGAGGGAGGATTTGGCCTCTCAGGAAAAACACATAACGTCTATATTGTGCTTTTTACAAGGAAATGGGTTGCTAAATTCTGAACAGAACTTCGTATTTGCATAATATACACACACAGCTCAGAAGGTTTGTCGTTTCCTAATAACTTCCAAGCAAATGCCATGGGTAAAAAAAAAACAAAAAACTATTGCGACAGGGGTAATTACACCCTTCACGTCAGTAATCGTTTCCCTGTGGACAATTGAACATTGTTTACATCCTCTTTGTAATTAATACATAGTAATAAAAATGAATTATGGCACATTTTTAGCACTCACCGTGAATTTATTCATCAGGTTTATTTATTTATTTATCTATTCATTCATTCTTGCTTTAGTGATCTGGAGAACTATGGCTATGTTTAACAATAAGATTAGAAGATGTACACCTTTTTTGCATGAAAGTATTATTATTGTCAATTAAAAGGTGCAGTGTCCTCTTAATTAAACTTTTAATAAAATTATTCAGAATTGACAGGAAAAATATTTTTGTTTTATATTAAACTTATGAAATATATAGAGAATTCATATTCAATTTTTTTTGTCTTTAGTTCAGACTAGGTATAATCTTAAGTTGTTACCTGCTTGACAGTTTCGACAGAGAATTCATTTTAATCATTTTTTCCTTGCATTTCATAATTTGCAGTTTGCGGTTCAGGTGTTAATACAGTCGTTGTCAGTCACATATATGTAAAGCACTCTTGTCAGACTGTCTTTGGAATCCAGTATCTACAAACCCTGTTATGTTGAATAATATAGATTTAAAATTATATGTATGGGATTTATTTCAATGCCCAGTTTAGTCATTAAACACATCCTTATCTTAAAAAATAATGGCTGCAAAAATGACAAATAATAATAATTAAAAAAAAAAAAAACGCAGCACAATTTTATGAAACACCTCGAAATAAATAAATTAGTAACTCAATTCACTTTTAAAATACATTTTTATTGCAGTGTGTATCTTGAATTTATGTAATCATGTTGTTTCGGTCATTTTATCCTTTCCATGTGCAGTATGTGTGTGTCCAACATGTTCAAGTGCATCTATCTGTCAGTATGTTACATCAATCAAGGCATTCTATCTATTTTACTTTCTTTTCTTCTTCTTTTTTTTTACTTAAAAGAGCATTTTATGAAAAGTCTCTCAAATGGTAGACACATATTTAATCCATTTCCATGGTTCTCAATAAATAAAGCGTTCTGTGCTGAGGGGAATTTCAGAATAAAATGCTGTGTTGTGGTTTGACTGAGTGCTTACATTTCTCCAGCTGGTCCTGCACCACCACCAGGAAGGCCACACAGATCATGAAGAGGTTAAAGCAGAAACACACCTCACACAGTTGTCCCACAGCTCGGCCACAAACCTCCCGCACCACATCCTGATAGGTTTTCTGTCTGCTGATGGATGAGGCGTAGCCGAGGATGACCAGCCCGCTGATGAGGAACACCAGTGATGCCTGCAGAGGGACAGGACTCATTCATCACTCAGTTTAGGAGATTATGAAAAGAATGAATCATAACCTTTCATACACTCAGGTACTTTACAGATTATTTATGCTCATTTACATTTTCATGGAGTCGTTTTGTGTTTCTATTCAACCATATATTTTCAGGAGACACTTAGGAGATTTTATTTAGGTCACCAAGGATATTTTTTTTTATTAGATTTACATCACCTTTGACTAATTCATATAGTATTTGATATGACTATATTGTTATCTAAGAAGAAATGCATTATATGGACAAAACTGTAGTGATACATCTCAGCTGAAGCTTGGTGCACTTCTCTCTTTTGATTTTGATTCGATTGAAAATATTATGATGATAAAATGTTCATGTCAGTTTTCGTCAATAAATATCATGATAAATGTCAAATTGCTTTTGTCTTTTAAGTTAAAAGGCTGATTTTTCTTCTGATTGACAGTTGAAGAAACTAAACAGTTACTTGTGGTACAAAGTATTTATGATCAGAACATGAGATAAATGTCAGATATCTAGATGTAAAACAATTGAAATAATTATAATGATCACAAAAATCAATGTTGAGAAAAATTAAGTGAAAATATACTCTGAATGATTTTGTAAGCACAAACAACAATATGAAAAAAAAATACCAAACATAAAATGAAAATATTTATTACAATATAACATTATGACCTCTGTCACACCTGTTTAGTAGCCACCGAATTCTATATGTCCCAATACTTTTGTCCATATAGTATAAAACCAACAAGATAACCGGTTACCTCCCTCTAAATGCATCAGTACAAACAGCCTGTGTCTTTTGACAAGCTTGGTTCTTCTATATTTTCATTATGGGAAACAGAAATGGTGCTACAATGCTTAGAAATATTCATTTATCCAAACATTTTGTGTTTAGCTTAATTTAATTTAACCCATAAAGACCCAGTGTTATTTTTGTGGCAATAACAAAAATGAATATTTCTCTCTATTTAACCTTTCTTAAGTGTTTTATCACCATTTATTATAATGTTATCCTCTGCCTTTTGCATCTTTTAAAGTGAAAACAGTTATTTTCCTGCATTTAATTTACTGATCATGTACACTCAAAAAAAATAATACTTAAGCATAGACTTTAATTAAATTTATTTTGCCAATAGGTTCCATGAAAGAGTATTATGTTAGTTAAAAGCAAAAATATTATGGTCATCTAACTTTGTGAATTTGTAAAATAGATGACCTTAATATTTCTGCTTTTAACTAACATAATACACTTTCATGGAACCTGTTGACAAAAAAAATGTAATTATAGTCAGTGTTTCATTTTTTGAGTGTCAGATTAAAGTTGAGGATTATTAGCTCAGAAATAGAGAAAACTAAAGAAAAAGTGACTGAATCGGCAAATATATCATTAACTGAACATAAAGAAGCGTGTCCATCCACTGGCATTGATCCGACTCCATGGGTTTTACTGGTGAATCAATGTTATAGAAGATGAGAGTGTTTCCATGGTAACTACAGAGCCTCTGAATGTCTAAATGGATCATATCTGATAAGCATGAAAATATGACGAACTGCCTTTTACACCAATTATTACCATGGATTGATAGGTTTAGTGGATTAGAGTCATTAAATATGTTAGATCGGCAGATGATTATTGGTTGCCAGTGACTTTTTGGGTCTTTATGGGTTATAATAAAATAAAAATACATAAAACTAATAATAAATAAAACCAACTGAGACCTACTGTGAACTGGGCTGCAGTGGCATGATAAGTTTATAAACCAGGCGTCCAGAAAAGATATTTATGAAACACAGCTTGGTTAAATATCTGCCACATGGTTTTAAAATATACTCTAGAGCATTTATAGTCTGTGAACATGTGCTCACCCTTGTTGATCATTCCACTGCACCCAGAACAAAAAAATATGAGGTTCCAGTTGAAGACCTTTGACCTTTGCCCTCTGTGTGTTTATTCGTCAATTAAACACAAGCACATTTTTGTGTCCCTCGATAGCGGCAGTGCTGAGAATTCAGGTCTTCAGCTAACCTGGAGGCTTCATTAGAGACAACCTGTGAAAAGTATGTGCCTCTTTCACACTGAGGAGAGACACGGGGGGAGTCTGGAGCACATGTACAGTAGGAGAACAGGCCAAAAGACAAACTAACCCCTGGAACAAGTCTGACTGGACACATATATGACAACACAATAGTCAGCCAGTTCACTAGAATTAAAGCTGCTGCAGTGAGAGCATTCAATGATCTATAAGCTGTTCTAGTTCTATAACGTTCTGTATCATTACTTCTGGACCTGACCATGGAGTGTGTTTGCAGATGTTTGCTCCAGGACTCACCAGCTCCACATTAATAGCGGTGCTCACTCCCCCCGCCTTCTGGAAAGCCCAGGGGAAGTTGAGCAGCCCGGCCCCGAGCGCAGACTTCAGCATGATGAACACGGCCCCAAATGAGCCGAGCTGTGGTGGGTCCGCATGAGACGCAGACCGGGCCAGGAGGCTGATGCTCTCCCGGGCCAGTTCCTCCATGATCCCTGTCCTGCTCCTGGACTCACCAAACTGGGACTGGAAACTACGACAAGGCTGTGGGTGCAGCCAACTCCTCCAACTGTCTGACTCATTCACAGTAAAACACAGTGGGGGGAAAACCTGCACATATATAAGCCCCCACCCACGAGGACACGCGACTCACATGGTCTAATTACACATTTTGACTATTAAACATTTCACTCTCAGGTGAAATATTTGACACTAATATGAGGATGTTTGTTCGTGCCCCCTCTCTCCCCATTTGGTCTGTTGTATTTCTAATTGTATTATTCCACATCCACACGGTGATTTAAGGCCACTTTAATGACCACAAACACAAATAACAGTCAAAAATCAGGAACATAATTAAGAAATAAAACTATACTGAAGTATACAGTTCATTTATCTAACCCTTACACTCAGGCCATTTTATACATTTATGTCATTTTTCTTTTATGATTTGGTGAAGCTTATGGTATGAATTCCTGCAATAATGTTTCTTTTTTCCTGTTTTTTTACATATAATCTACTGTCAGTTACTCCTTTAAATCTATGATACACAACTAATCATGAGCTCAGAAACCATTTTCAACTGTGTGACGATGCATTTCCAGTTAATCCAAGAGGATTTCTAAGAATGCCACTAAACACTAAACAGGAGGCCGTGATGAAAAGCATCTACTGATCTAAAATGTTAGAACCATTAATCTTCCGTTAATCAATGCATTGAAATAATTCAGATAAATGTTTCTCCGCTTTTCACTGACTTCAGATCTGACTCATTTGGACGTTCAGAGGCTTCATAGTGAACATGGAAATGGCATCAGAATGCACAGGATAATACACAGTGGCCCATAAAGTTGGATTAATTTTGTTTTCAGACACATTCCTCTTTTTATTCCTATTTATACACCTCAGTAATCCCTTTTGGCCAGGTGCAATGATTACATACTGAGTCTTAGTTACACTTTATCTATCAAGAATAAATCACAATCATTTCATGAGAAGAGGTAAAAGCCTTTCATTCTGATGTTATCGGCAACAGTGTATTGTAATAAATGGTGTCAATTCACTTCATTTGGTTGAAAGAAGTAGAGGAATTTTCCTAAAATTCTTAGTTCATGAGAAATATCCAAAATCAACACATTTGAGATATATGATTTTCACTGAAGAAAAAAAAAAAGAAAGAAAAGTTATAATCTGAAAATTAACTACAACCGTCAGACAAATGTAACTGGGTAAGAAGGAGAATATTTGGCTATGGAAAACAGTGTAAAATCAAATTTGTACTTAAGTACTGTTCGAGAATAACAGTACTTTATTCCATCACTGCTTTCTGTTTGATACTGAGATAAATAATGAACAAGCTTAAAAAAACAGTATACAGAAATAACTGCATATTTCATTATAATAAAGATTAAAACCGTGATATACATACAAGTGTGTTATTTTCATATTGAACTGTCAGTTTTTCAGTTTTATTTATGTATTCATACTACAGACTATATGAGGGGAATTTGTTCATCCAGCATCTCCTAAACATTTATCTATGGTCATATGTAAAACACTGAGCTCACACAACTATCTGTAGTTTCTTTAATCCCAACTAGTGTAAGCTATACACCATCTGTCATAAAGCAGTGTTCAGAAATATGTCAGGCTGTTCTACTCTAAATCATATCTCTTCAGTAGAAACAAGGAAAAATGTTTTTTCAACAGCTGGATGCCGATTGTGTGGTTTTTTTGGGAAGAAAAAGATTTTATTTTGATGTTGAAGATTTTTTCAAGTGAAAAACAGGACACAGAGAGATTAGAGTGAACAGGCACACCAAGGTGTTGTGGGGATGAAGCAGCTTATCCTCCAGGCGTCCACTGTTTTCAGAATATTTCACTTTGAATGAAATGGTTTTATTTATGTGTTCAACACCATTCCCTGTGTAAAATTGTGCTGGAAGAAAAAAGTCAGTGATGATAAATATATTACACTGAAGCTTTGAACCATCGCAAAATGTTCATTCAAAACGTGATATTTAACAGCAAACTCATTTTACTTCAGGAGCCACATACAGCCCAATTTGATCCCAAGTGAGCTGGACCAGGAAAATAATAGCACAAAGACCTATCTGTTGGAGCCAAAATACATTTTTGTTCATTTATTCCTATTTTTGGTTTTAATCTTAATAATTGCTTGATGGGTGTGGCTGACAACCACACCTGTAATTCATCAGTGTCACAAGGTTACATATACCTGCCATGTGATGGGGTAGGGTGTGTGTGAACAGCCCAAACAATTTTCTGACTGTGAGCATGAGCGAGCGAGAGAGAGAGAGAGAGAGAGAGAGAGAGAGAGAGAGAGAGAGAGCCATGATGTAAATTTAAGTAAGATATTTTCAGTGCTTTTTATGTTGACTCTTTTATTTATTCTATACAGCATATTGTTTGTGACGATTGTGGCCTATTAAGAGCTGATAAACTGGGCTAATGTCAATAAATGGATCGGCATATCCAAACAAAGGAAAACCACCTGGATGTTCATTCATTCATTCACGGGTCACAAATACAACAGGTCTAACTTTTACACACCACAGTAGCAGCTGCAGGTAAAGCCGCTACACTATCAATAATGACAACTCCAAATTTTTTCCTTGGTAATTTTAAATTCTAATTTCACAAAAAAATGTGAATTACGTAAACAACTTGAAATTTCTTTTTTGAAAATTACTTCATTATATAATAACTACAACAAAATGGATCTACAAATATAAAAAAAACAGTACTAACAGGCAAAATAGTTCAAATTTTGGAGACTGGAGTTTGGAACTAAAATGGCTCTGACACCTTTCACTGTTAGTATCTTCAGTGTAAATTTTACACTCCACAGATTCATCACACAGGCCAAACTGGAACCTTTGGTGGGCTGGTTTTGGCCTGTGGGCCATATGTTTCACACCGTTAGTTGCCAAGTACTGTATGTTAATGAAAGGTGTTCATTTCAATTGGTCTTTTAAATGTTTAAAGAAACAAAACTACTATGAAATCTTATACTTGTATCATTTTGTTTCATTTGATTGTATTGTTGTGAATCCAGACCTCTGAAAAAAGATGCAAAATGCTTGATGTCATACAGTTGCGGAAAAAATTATTAGACCACCCTTGTTTTCTTCAGTTTCTTGTTCATTTGATGCCTGGTACAATTAAAGGTATATTTGTTTGGACAAATATAATGATAACAACAAAAATAGCTCATAATAGTTTAATTTCAGAGCTGATAT
>JAQQZY010000019.1:40464626-40485980 GCA_030068375.1 Ostorhinchus rueppellii | reverse complement strand
GGTCTTGGACCATCTGATTTATTCTACCCCAAAGGACAAAGAGGAGAAGAGTCAGGTTTAAGTGCCTAGGTGTTCGCGGAACAATTGAGTCTTCAATTGTCTCTTAAAAATTGAAAGGGTCTCAGCAGAACTATAGCAAACTATTACATGATCAAAAAATTTATTTTAGCAAAAAATGTCTCCATTTTGAATTTTGCGGGTTGCCAGAAATGTGTGATGTTAAAATGAGGTCATGAGCCAAAAAAGGTTGGGAACCGCTGCATTACAGTTAATAACCAAAATCCTGGTCATTTCAACTTGGCTGCAACCAGGTTTTTCAGTAAAATCCATATTTGCAGAGTATAATACTCACTTGGTTATTTGCATCTTTTCACTATGTGAGAATGTTGATTTTTATTATGTTTTAGAACAACGCTCTTCAGTTGTTTGGAGCAAAACACCAGAGTTGTCGCTACATTAAGACTACATATCTCTTTTTTTTTTGGCAGTATATGTACACACATTTTGTGCATTGTTCTTTAATGGTTGCCTTGTTTTAATTTTCACAAGTGCTAAAACAGAAATGATGTAGTCATAATGTAGTAATAACTTACATTACTTGGACAAAGTGATTAAAATAGTAATATTGCATTTTTAAGTGGTCATCTGATCACCACTGACCATGTGTCGCTAGAGGCAAAAGACACTGTGTGATCATCCAACAAACACTTCAGCTGAAGCATTTTTACACCTTTACCCATAAAACATTACAAACAACAAGGGCAGAAAATAAATTTAAATCCATTCCAGTAAAGTCACACAAACATACTGTTTCACAAATCAGGACTGGAGATGACAGCCAACAACACTCCCTAATGGAACACAAGTCAATTCATGAACAAATGTTGTTTTCTGCTTGAATGAATGTCCAGCTTTCATTTTACAAATAATTTCATACATTGTTTCCTGTGAATCTAATTCCATGAATCTGTAGAGTCACGTTAGCACATAAACCACATGCACTGACTTACAATACCTATAACTGATGATGATACTAGAGAAAAATAGATATTAAGAACTATATTTTTCTAACAGGCTAAGATCAAAAATCTGCACATACCTGCAGATTGCATCGATATCCTGTGTGTTCTGGTCTTTTTGTGTTTCCACCAAACTGTCACCAAGTGTGAGTAAACACTGAGCAAAACTCTTGTAGATTGAACCACAGGAAACAGGAATTGCAGCTCCAAGACATACAGGAACTAAATCTGTCAGACAGAAAGCAAGTACAGAAAGAAAATTAAGCCACAGTACAATTGCAGAGCAGTACTGAAGTATATAGGTGCTACTATAGATGAATAGATAAAAGACTTCATGTTTCACAGAATATGTGGGAATGTAAAGGGAAACCATAAAATGCCAGATGAAAGCAAAAGAATAAAATGCTAGAAATAATAAGTGTTTTGGGCAAAGGATTTCATTTTGTGGAGTGAAATGCAATGTTTATAGAGATATTATCCATCAGCTTCTTTCATGGATCAAATAGATACGGGAATGTGATGTATTCCAGTCATCTGGAGGGATTATACGTCCTGAAAGCCAAATTCAATGTAGGGCTGCAAAATCTTGTGTGAGCTTGCCAAGTGCATTGATCAGCCTATGCATAACATTTCACTCTGTGGATGATTCATGTTTTCAGCAAAAAGGTGTAGCGCAGGGTTCAGCTGAAGAATTAAAACACATCTGATGGTAAAGCACATTATTTAATCAGTGCATAAAGGTGTGTTTAAGCTCTAGATGAGGGAATCCCTTCCTGTGTAAAGGACTCATAACAGAGGGTCCAATGTGTGTGACCCCTGGTCATTACACCTACAAATGAGTAAAACCAGGGCCTCTAATGTGCCGCTGTAAAGCCTCTGTCCTTCTGGGACAGGCTTTGAAAACAATTTTGGAGTGTGGCTGCAGAGATTTACTCCCATTCAGCCACAAGAGCATTAGTGAGGTAAGACGCTGATGTTGGACCATATTGTTTAGCTCATGGTTGGCGCTTCTGTTCATCCCAAAGGAGTGAAATGGGGTTAAATTCAAGCATCATCACAGGTTAGTTAAGTTCCTCCACACCCTCTTCAAACAGGTCAGATAAAACATTTGTACACCATACTGACAGCTCTCAATAAATGTAAAATGGCATCATGCTGGTTTAACAAACAAGTCATTATAGCATTATCATAACGGATCTGTCAGCAGTGTGATCACCTCTGAAGTTTTTTGTAATTAGACTGCTTAAAGAAATCTTCCTGCCATACATGTGATTTAATCTTTCCAAGCTCTGAATCCTGTATTCATTCCTTTAATATCTGCAAAATATTTTTAACTCCATTGCTTATCCTGAAATCTCCTTACTACTAAATGTTCAGGTACCTGTATGTCTGATCTGAATTTTCCAAAAAATGTAGGTGGTAAAATATCATCATTCACACTCACTTACATGAGGTTACGCCCTCTAAATGCTCACGTACAAAGAGCAAGAGACAATCAGAACATGAGGGCACAGTGAAGGTTTCATTAAGGTAAGTGCCTTTGTAAAACCTCCCTCTCTCCTCAGTCTCCGAACAAGTTAAATTAAATACTCTTTATCAGCCATTTTAACTACTCTGAACTTTTGCTCTACAGCCTGTTGACATTTCATTTGACCGATTTGACTTTCTTTGTGTCCAGTTTCAGGAAATACGGACAAGCATTACAAAAATAAGAACATCAGTAATGCAGGAGAAAACAGGAAAGAAGCTGGAGACAGTCAGGAACAAAGACAACATAAAATAACTTTTCCATATGACAATGAACAGCACAATCAGACAATGGTGACAGTTAAAGAATTGTCCTTACTGAGGCAGAGGGCGATAGGCAGCAGCACAGCCACGGTGCCAGGATGGGACTTCATGTTTTCTGCTCAGCGAAGTCCCGTAGAGCTGAGTCCCACCTCTGAACCGGAGGCTCTGATCTGAGGCCGATTCTGCTTTTAAATCCAAAGTATAAGTTGTTGTTTTAAAATGTGATGTGTCCTGGTATCAGTTGGGAATTCATCAAATTTGAAAAGTACATCAATGCACAAGCAGAGCCCAGCTGGATTACCAGTGAAAGGGACTGATGCATCATAGAGTGTAAGAGGATGCTGTGTTTGTGTGTGTGCATGCAAACACATGCATGGGCATCAGGGAGGGGCACAATGCGAGCCATAGAGCTTGGAGGCAGCAGACCAATGACAGCACCACGGCACAGCACAGTGGATTAGAGCGATCTCATTTCCGGTCTTTAGTATTTAGAACATTTATTTGAAACACAAATTAATTATATATAATGATGATTGTACACTCAACACACTCATTCTATTCTCTGACATATTCATACACACATCCACCTGATGTTGCTGAGTGGTTTTCAAGTTTTTGACCACAAACCACAGCTGACAGAAGAAATATAATCAAATGTGTCAGGGTTTCTGGGGGGGGGGGGGGGGTTGTGTTTTTTGTTTTGTTTTTTTGTTTTTTTTTTTAACAGATGGGTGACATCCCATGAGGATAACAGAATCCTACCCACCTGGGAGTCCAGTGTGGAAGCTGAGTGCCCTTTGAGAAAAGCGACAGCCCATGTGAGACACAGATAGAGTGCAAAAATAGTACGTACATCCTGTGATTTCATACCCACCTTGCTCAAACCCTCCTTGCTTCAGCATCTGTCTTACAACAACCCCCTCCTCTTGCTCTCAGCCTCCAAATCCCCTTCCCTGCCCCCCAGATGGCTCACACTCTGTGCATTAGTATAAGTCCTGGTTCACATTTGTATACTGACACAGGAGGACTGGTAACCCATTGTTAATCTGCAGCTTAAAACAACCATTAACTACAGAATAATCTGTCTGACGGAAGCTGTATGAATCAATACATCACGGTTGTAATTCATACTGTGCATTTTTCTGAAAACATCTGTATTAACACCTCGAATATGGATTTTCTCACATTCTCGTTGTTCAACATGTTCAAGCATCTGTGTCTGTGTCTGTGTCAAATCATTTCACATCATTTCAGAGATGGTAAAACTTTCAGGATGTTTCTTGTTGTAAAAGCTCTACACTATAAAAAGGGTGATCACTGGTTACCTAAAAAAAATGTGGCAACAAAATGAGATCTAATAATAAAGCTGTAAAACAGTTCAAATTGTGCATTGTCAAACATTGTTAGATTTCTATCTTTACTAAATCTGTAGGTAAACCATAGTCTGAATTATTCAAACAAGTTTATAACCTCATTCTGACAAAGTTGGGACAGTCTGTAAAATGTAAATAAAAACACAAAAAAATTATTTGCAAATCTCATAACCCCATATTTTATTCATAACAGAACATAGAAAATGTCTGATGGGTTTATTCTTTTATCATCATATTGTATGAATGATAAGTGTGAATCATTATTATACTTATTGATAATGACAATTATGTAAAGGATATTTTTATCTCTCATGATGATTTGACACCTTTCTGTGCAGACTGACTTTGTTTTGTATTAAAGTGAGCTTTCAGTGCCCAGAGAGGAATATCAAGGCCAGAATTATGAAGACTAGCTTTCTTTCTTACAAAGAGACAGTTGCAACCAGTTCTTATGACTCCTGTCTTATCTTTGTTTGTGAAATGAGCATAAAAAGAAGACTCCTACAAACTGTTAGCCAAAAAGGAAAAGACAGAGAACAGAGAAGGTTGTGTTGTGTTTTTCCTTTCTCCTTGCGCAAGTAAACTGAGATGGTTTGAACTTTTGTCTGTTGTTTCGTCATTTGGTAAGATTTACAGAAAAACTAATCTAACATCAAATGTTTAAGTTGAGGAAATGTAACGCTCAGAACAGAATAAAGTGATTTTGAATTTGATGGCAGTAACAGGCCTCTAAAAAGTTGTGACAGAGCCACGTTACCACCGTGTAGCATTCTTTTGTCTTTTATATCTGAAACTGACGAGATCAGTTGCTGGATTTTTAGGAGAGGACTGTCTGATACAGGATGCTAGCTGCTAAACAGTTTTGGATGTCCTTTGCCATTTTCCATGATGTGCCAAATGCTTTCAAATCATAACAGGTCAGGACAACACACTGGCTAATTCAGCACTCAAACTCTTCTATGACAAAAACCATGCTGTTGTGATATAGTATGAAGTGAACTGTTGTCCTGATGAGATATGCAAGGCCTTTCCTACAAATGTGTCATCTATATGGGAGCATTTACTGTTCCAGGACCTATATATACCTATTAGTATGGATGCCTTTCCAAGTGTGCACACTGCCCATTCATGCTATAAGCACTAATCCAACCCCATACCATCAGAGATCCAGGCTTTTGGTGTGGAAAACAAGCATGATGGTCCCTCTAGCTAAGAGGATGCAACATAAATTATTTCCAAAAACAACTTCTAATACTGATTCATCCGACCACTGAACAGTTTTCCACTTTGCTTCTATTTGAAATTAACTTTGACTCAGAGAAGATGGTGGTCTTTCTATATCATGTCCACTGACAGATTCTTCTTGTATGATAGAACTTCAACCTATGAGGGGATGGCACAAAGAACAATGTTCACAGGTACTGACTGATTTTGGGGTTTTTTTTTTCTTCTTATAAAAATTATGAGGGTATTTCTATATTAGCATCATGATCAGAAATTGTGTGTTAGATTGTTATGTTATTGTGATTATTGGTATCATGGCATTATGAAAGCAAATGATCCCATTCTGTTTTTATTTACACTTTTTGGAAGAAAAAAAAAAAGCAAACTTTTTAGTTACAAAAACGTCTTTGGACAGAGTAGCATGTTATTTAAACATGCAAAATTAGGTGTAAATTTAAAAATGAAAACAATAATTCACTTTCTTACACCATTTTCCACATAAACTTAGCATTTGATGAACAAATTAATATTGTTCACTGTGTATTACTGAGAAAATATTGCTTTGAATGGTTGAATTGATTATGGGTCTAGTTTTTGACAGTGTAAAGCTGGAACTGGCACTGTTCAAGTTACAGCTTATTTCAATTTGTTGAAACAATAACAATTTAGAGGGAAAAAAGGGAAGTTTATCAAAGATTTTTTTTCATTTTAACAAGACCATCTTTCCATGAAGTCAGGTTTTTAAAAGATTTCAGTACTGAATATTTTATTTCTAGTTATTTCAAAGTATTACAAAGCTTCTCGTGATCACTGTTTGGACAAGCAAAAAATATATATACAGGTATAGTGATGTTGTATAGTGGTCCTTGTTCAATATTTTCTAAAAATAAAAAATAAAATAAAATAAATAAAGAAGAGGTGTAATATCGCATTAAAAAAAATAATCTCTAATAATGAAATGGCAGTGCAGGGATTGTGTATTTCATGTAAGTCTTTATAAATACATAGCATTTATACCCAACTTCTGACTTAGAACAATTTCAGGATCATGTGTTGCCAACATTGTTTGACGTTATTTCCATTATGTAATTACTCTCAAAAGATGAGACAATCAAACATGAGATGCTGTTACAAAGCCTGAGAGTAAACACGGTAGCGGACATAGAAAGAGAAGGTAGAGTTGTGTAAGTTTGATTGACAGTAGGGGATTAGAGTGTTATGCAACACTGTTGGGAGTAAAAAAAAAAAATCCAGATGAGATTAGGATCTGGCTCTTCTCTCTCTACTGCTCTCTATCCATTCATTCTTCTGTCTGTCCCTCTCCCTCCTTTCATCTGACATCATTTGCTAGTGCCATAGTTTACATTAAGGAACTGCATCACAGCTTTACCTTCACAGTTACAACATTCAGTATTCAGTGCTTTAATGTAAAGGTAATGAAGCAAATGACCATGAGAAGAGGGACCAAAGGCTGAGAGCCAGAGTAAATTAGGCCATATAGGGAAGAGATAAAGCTTCTCTTTCAAGGTTTTATCCCACTGCCACCTACAGGGCAAAAAACATGCTGCAATGTCTGTCTGAACACTCCATAAGTCAATATAAAAAGAAACTGTAAATACAAGCTGCAAAATCTGTTAAAAAATTAAAAGGTAAGAACATCAAGTAAATAAACAAAACTAATTATACAGCCTGTTCACTTTGGACTCAATAGAAGGGGACATTCATTTAAGTAATTTCTACTTAAAATGTTAAGTGGCACTGAAGAGGTAATTATTTCAATTCCAAAACAATACAAAACATTGATGAGTTGTAGCACTTTTGGGTAAAAAAAAAAAAACAATTCCCTTTTTTGACAATCTGAAAACATAGTCTTGATCAGAGAGTTTGATTCATCATGAGTTTGTTGAATTTCTCACCAACTTAGTGACCCCATTATAACGCCAGATGCAAAACATTCACATTCAGTTTAAAGTCATTAAGGCAACATCTTGGTTTTAATACTAAGGAGCATAACTTAAGCAATGATGCAATAACCAATTAACAGGTGTATGCCTCAACAAAAACCCACAAGGACTTAATGTTTCCTCACTGTGTATTTTAGATGCTAAAAGCCCACACTGACAGTCACATACTGAGCCTGTATGCCCTGAAGGGCTTGAGCCTGACACTTATAAACTATGGGCTGCTGCTTGTTAAAGTGAGGGTGGATGAAACCATCATCCTATCAAAGGATTGGAGGAGTTAAAGAATTGCAACACTGAATCAACACCATTTTAAAAGGAAATTTACTTGAAAATGACAGTTGGGCACAGCTGTCAAATCATGTTCAAGTCAGAAATGTTTGTAACATACTGTGCAACAAAAACACACACTGAAAAAAAAACCCAGATGCAGCCACTAAAAGTCTGTGTGAACTAGCATCTGACCATTAATAGGCAACTTAAGTCAAAAACAGATGCTTTGTTACAAAACAGCCTGGAACACAGACAGTCATAGTTGCATAAAGTATCTGGACAAAACATTTTACTTAGGCAAGATGACTTCAGTTTCCCTAAGAAACACATTAATGCACATGTCTGCAAGAAAACGCAAATTAATTTCTTAATCTACTGCACATTTTCAGGCAAACAGAAATGTGGGAAATCAACTTAAGGTACCTTGCAGAGACTCCACCAAAGAAGTGGTTGGGCCTATTTTCAGTGTGCTGAGGGTAGTGTTTACTTTTAAGAAACTGTGAATACTGTTGTCTGTTATCTCACCTAAGCAGTATGCTTTTGAGATGTACACAAATCTCATTTCATTGATGACCTCAATAAAACATTACAGGACAAAAATGTTTTATGCAAACAGGCAGTCTTCAGCGTCCCCCCACCCCCATTTGTCCGACTACAAATAAGTCTGCCTTTTGTTTTAATCAAGTCTGAGCAAATTACAGCTTTGTTTTATGAAGAAACGCAATGTTGATCTTGTTTTGGCTGTGCATGTCTCTGGGTGATAAGCAATACGATTATTACTATCAGCTACATTAGCTAGCCAGCCAACTTTTATTACATTAGGCCTACGAAAACTGAGCTCTACTTGTTGAAAATAAATTGTCATCGCTCGAAGTTTTATACAAAATAGGGCTGGGTCTGTTGTGTTCAAACCCATCGGTGCCTCCTCCATCAGTCTGAGTCTTTGTAATGCCTTGTCTCCGGTGATGTCCATCTATCAGTTTCTCTTCCGGGCGTTAAAAACCACCGAGTTGCCGTACAGGAGCCGGTCCCGCTCCCTCACCTCCTCCTGCAGCTTGGCCTCTGCCACCCGCAGCTGGCGGATGGTTGCCTTCATCTCCTTCATCTTTACCTCCATCAGTGCGATGATGTCCCGCTGTTCGTTCAGTTTCCGCAGCAGCTCCGCGGACGTGGTGCCGGTGGTCAGAGAGTACGAGTGGTCGAGGGGGCTGCTGGTGACACTCACGTACTGCACGGCGGGTGGGTGCACAATGGACGTGGCTTCCACTGAAGACTCGTCCGCAGTTTGTTCGTCTGCGCTGCCGATCGGCCCGGAGTAACAAGTCCCCTCCGTTTGGGCGGGCAGCCGCGCCGTGCCCAGGTACTCCCCGTTCTGGCCTATCTGAACCACGGTGATGCTGTCGTCACTTGCCTCTCCACCGGCGTTTCCCTCGGCTCCTTCTGCGGCGCTGGCGAGGACATTCGTGATGACAATCCCAGAGGTCGCAGCGGCGGCGGGGGCAGGAGCACCAGCCGCGGACACCTTTCTGCCTCTCCCCCGCCGGTTTCTGCGCTCATTCACGCCCCTCAAAGGAAACAGGGACGGGACTCTGATGCTGTAGGTTTTCCTCCCACCTGCGAAGTGCACGCTGCAGACCCGATGTCCCGTGGTGGGCTGGAAGGTGCTGAAGCAGCCGCTGACCCCGGCCCGGGAGATGTTCCTCAGCCACATCTCCCTCAGCGTGGTGTCCTTAGGAAATGTGTAGAAGCGCAGGTCCCGGTCCCGGTGCGAGTTATTGTAGCAACCAGGAACACAGCAGGTGAACCCGGGCATGTTTATGGAAGCGTCGAGTCTGAAAACACGGTGTTCGGTTTAAGTTTGCGTTATTTTTCTGTTGTTTCTTTATTCTGTGCCTTGTTATCAAGCTCAGCGGCCTGCAAGCGGAACTACACGTCCCACAACGCTAACAACTTCCTGTTTATTTTCCACCAAAAGTGACCTGCTCTACCCCGTACAAACGACTCAACCCACCCTAAAGAGTCCGGGTACCAAGCAGACAAAGCGTATATTTATGCTAAATACAAGGCTAGTGATTTATATTTGGAGGTGAATTTCTTGTTTTGTTCTCGTCGATGTTGTCACTCCAATCGTCGTCCGCTCAAAACTAAAAGTCCCATAATCCCTTGCGCCCTCGTTCCAATTCCCTCAGTATAATTACCGCCCCTGCTGGTCAGAGCTGGTAATGAAACTCTGAACTCTGATGAGGTGAAGAAAATCTGTCATCACCATGGACAAGAGTTACGTACTTGCATAATACAAGTATGATTAAAATTGTTATTTAAATGCAAGGTAAAAGGGTGGGTTTAAAATCTTACACAATCATAACACTATATCTAATCTCAACGGGATTATTTTCACTACTCTTATATTGCAAAATATTCATGAGGGAAAATCTGTTGCATTACCCCTCTGCGCAGAAGTAAAATTAAACACAAAGAAGGTTTATTTTGTTTATTGTTTTTAAATTTTTTAAAAAGATGGTTACACGCATACAATGAGGTCATACAATAAATATGTCTTGTGTTTTTATTGCAATTTTTAATGTCACTGGATTTTAATTAGTATTTCTATTATTTCCTGTGCTTTAATTCTGTTGTATGACAAATCAACATGAAACTGGACAACATTTAAGAATGAAAAATTCTATAAAAGTTAAAGTTGCAGTGAGTTTAAATGCAAATTATGCTTTAATGCCAAGAGCAGCAGTTATTAGGCCATGGCATCATCCTAACACCCTTGGGCCACAGGATAAAAACAACATGTTGACAGTTAATTAAATGGTGACAAAATATTATCTCAACTGGTAACTCATCCAGGGTGTACCCTGCCTTTGCCCATAGGTAGCTGGGATAGGCAAGAACCCCCTGCCAAAACTATAAGGATAAAGTGGGTTCAGAAGATGAATAAATCTATCAGTGCGGTTTGTTTCAGGAAGTTTTTGGACAATTAGTAGCCTGGTGTTTAGAGTTTTTTTTTTAATATATATTTTATTCAGTTCTTTATTGTAGATCTATTTGTTCATTTATGATATACTATTTCATTAAATTTTTTGTGCTTCTAATTGATATCTTAATTGACTTGTTTTATTTCATTCTGTTACAGTTTACACTTGTTCGGTAATATTTTTGGTTCACAAGTCATTTGCAAAGCACTTTTAACAGGTAAGCTGTATGAAAGGTGATATACAAATAGATTTTGATTAATGTGAGGAAAGGAACAAAGAAAATGTTATTAGTGAAAAATGTTAATGTCACACAGTTTGCTTGTATTGAATTTTCATCTTTATACAATTAAGTATATGATCCCATCTATGTAAGTTGTATTATTTTGTTTATTTTGTGTGAAAGCAAAGACAACCAGACTAAGGAAAAAAAAATGTATCCACAGGCCATCAGGCTACTGAATCACTAACTGACTGCAACTCATATCTGTATATGTTCTTGCATATTTGCACTCAACGTCTATCATTGTGACAGTATTTTTGTATCTTGCACAATCAATCTTTATTTTCTTTGCACCTTGATACACTTACTCTTTGCACCGAGTACTTGCCTCATTTTTATTTTAAGTATTTATTTTTCCTTGCTTGGTGTACAATGTATTAACTTTATTTGTGTTTTAGTATAGTTTAAATTGTTTCAACTGTACAGTTTGCTTCCTTTATTTCATTTTAGTTTATCTCAACTGTTAACATTAGTTATGTGAATAGAACTCGCAAAGTAAGAATGTCATTGTCTAGTACTGCTGTGTACATGAAAAGAAACTTCTTGAATCTTGAATCTTTTCTTGATGATTGTATTTGGCCTCGTGTCTCTGATTTTTAAATGATAATTTTTAAGGGGAGGTTTTTTCATTAGCAATCTCTTGTTTCTAACCTCTCCTGCACCTTACTATTTGTCATTGGCAAATGAATTAAGCAAAAAGTGGTAGCCGGACAACTATTAAACTCATTTAAACTAGAGCACCAATCCATTAGTACTTCAATAAAAATAAATAAATAATTATCTTGGATATGCAATTCATTTGAAATGTTCTTGAGCTATATATATATATATATATATATTTTATGATGAAAACATTACATCAGTTGGTGGTCCCTCACACAGAGATCTCTGTGGTCCCTCAGCGGGCAGACGCCATGTTTCCTCTTCTGTGTATGTGCGCGTTTAATTTTCCAGTGGTGGTTCATCTCGTCGTGTCTGTCGTCTCTGGTTACACCCACAGCTCGGCCGTTGCTACTGAAGTTACCATTAGCAACTGGGCAGCGCCCGGCGGATCACCTACCGACGCCCTGGGTTCTGGACAAATACAGTAGGTGGATACATTTTCATTTAACTACGCTTTATTTTCAAATCTAGCTTTTATGATCGTCACAGGAAGTTGTTTAGAAATAAAATCTGGAAAACCGTTGCATGTGTTGATTTTATTGGGAGCTAAGCTAAGAAATCGCTTTTCTGCTGTGTAGCCCCCGGCTAATGTTAGCCGATGAACATGCTAGTTAATATAATCGAAACCTTACTGCCCAGCGAAAGGCTGAACGTTTAAGAGCTAAAGCTAATTGATAAATTCTCCCAGGTATTTACGTGGAACATAGCAGGTCCCTTTAGGATAAGGTATAAAACAAAGGCCAATTAATATTGTTACTATCTTCCCATCTCGGCAGTCACAGCTGTCGTGATCATGGCATAATACTAGCTTTGTTAAGTGACCAGCGGACACAGCCTGTCAGTTTATTTTAAAGTGGTGTGTCTGATTACAGCTGCTGCTGTCACACTGGTGGATTAATGTTCAGCCAAACCTTTTTAACAGCAGGTGTGATATAATAGAAATGTAAGATCTAACTAATTTTAACACATCTGGTAAGGTAGGCAGGTGCACTGACAAGTTATCTGTGGTTGAACAGTCATGTTTTTGTACTGACGAGCCATCAGTTTCTATTATCCACTACTTTAGATTTACATTAACTCTTTTTCCATCATTTAAAAATTTCAAGCATGATAACTGGTCTTACATAAAATATATTTGTCAAGTAGGCTATTAGTTCCCATATTGTGCTTCTTGTGAAAGAGTTGCTCATACTGTGGTTCAATGCTCTTGCAAGTCCACCCATTTCCTCACAGGCAGGTGCTCCCAATTCACAACACACATGCAGACTGACAGAAGTTCTACAGAATTTTTGACATGTCCATGCCTCATAAAGCTCAACTATGACATCAGCAATTTAAAAGACTAGGCAGGAGTGCTCTTGACTTTAGCCTTCATTATAATATTATTTCATCTTTAACTGGATAATTTTAATTCAATTCGGTAAATATTACCCAAGAACGTCTATTCATACATGACAGAGTTTGTGTGTAATTTGGATGAGATCACACATGAATCTCACTTCCTACAAAGAGGTGACGTAGATCAGTGGTGGGTGTGGATCGTCTGAAGAATGGCATGTTAACTATGTGGCAGGACACAATACGTAGCTGTCAGAGACCGCTGATAAGAACAGCTAGTCCAGACCTCAACAGAGGGTTTGTCCATTATTGACACTAGAGTCACTAGAGATAGAAATAAATTGGTGTAGTGTGTAAGATGAGTCTCACACTCAAAACTTATTGATGTAATATATGTTTATTTTTAATCAAAGAGAGCCGTTCAATAAATGTTTTTTCAGTCCTGGGTATTTAGCAATTGTTCTTTCATCAGTGACTCAGTCTCTAGTGACTATTTATTCTATTTAAAAAGCCAATTGAGGAGCTGTTGTTGTGCTATTTGTAATGACATGTACTAAGCTTAATGTGTCCATGACCAAAGTTAATTTTTATTGAATGATAGTTCATACTCACCACTTGCTGAGTTACAGATGTGTTCACACAATGTATGATATAGAAAACATGCAAAACGGAGCCAAATAAACCATGCATTGCATGATTGCATGGTCAAAGCAGCATATGCCTCTTCACTATTAACTAACGCCTGAAACTACGTTCCTTTGCATAAATAACGTGCAACTCTGTAGGAGTGATGCCTGAAACATAAATGAGAATAAACGAAAGATGGTTCCTACTCTGTAAATTTCACCTTTAGGTTATTTATTGATGAGCAGAAGTAACAGCTATGGTAATTAAAAGCCCAGAAGTCTGTGACAATATTAAATCCTAAAACAATAGTGTAATGTTCTTAATATTTTACTGTTTTATTATAATTAATATAATATTCTTAATGTTCTTCCAGTGAATTCTACTGTATAATACACTGTTATTTTCTGTCTGTAGGCTAGCTTTCCATGTTTCCAGGCAGCAGTAAAGGCCCGGAGAGACAGTAGAATGCTGGAGAGGTTGGCCATGGTTCTGATGTAAGGCACCATCATGCTGCCAGGAGTTGGTGTATTTGGCACAGGTAGCACAGCCCGAGTGCTTGTCCCTTTGTTGAAAGCTGAGGGCTTCGATGTCCATGCACTCTGGGGACGAAGTGAAGAGGAAGCGGGATGTTTGGCAAAAGAGCTCGGCATCCCGTTTCACACCAGCCGATCTGATGATGTCCTGCTGCATCAAGAGGTTGATCTTGTTTGCATCTATATTCCACCTTCAATGACAAGGCAGATTGCTGTCAAAGCACTGGGTGAGATTTTGTAAACATATATGAATTTAGACTCCCTCAATAAAGTAAAATATGCCAACTATACTTTTTTTTCACTTTTTTAGTTTGCTCTTTCCTTAGTTCCCAAAATATGTTTATGAAAATAGTTTTTTCTTTCCCCTTGATGTGAATTACTGCTTAACACCTTCACAAAGCAAATATAATAGCACTTCATTGTAAACTACAACAATACACGTCAGTGTAAGAGAGGAGCACGTCTATATAGTTAATGTACTGGATATAATGGAATTCCTGAGTGTTGACCTCAGTTTCCTGTTTTAGTTGTGACTTCCTGAGTGGATTTATCCCTGTTGCCATAAGAAGGAGCAGTGAAGGCTGCCTTATCTCTATATTTAAAAACTCCTGTCTGCATCTGTGTAAACACATGGTTAGTGGAGAACGTTCAGTTGTTTTTGGTTTTTTTATCTATATGTTTGATTTTGTTGCATCTTTGAGCCTTTTCTCAATAGCTGGCTGTAGAGAGGAGACAGAAAACAGGCCCCAGACCACAGAACCAATGAAGGATGTCACTTCTTCTTTCATACCAAAGTACAGAATCAGAACTGTTATTTGTTCTTCCACAGTTGAAATACAAAACCTTCCCTAAATTTTAAAATCATGGTTGAAAGTATGTGAATGTATACCCGCTCTTTGAAAGCAGATGATGTAATATTATCATTAATACAATGGCACTGTATTTATTTAGGATTAGAGGATGACTTCAAACTTCTGTTGCTACTGTAATGTGAAATAGAGCTAAATGGATAAATGTTTTTAAAATTAACATTCTAGTACCTTGACTTGCTTTTTTTTTAGCTGTTTCAACATAATGATCCTTGTTTTTACCCTCTGTCTGCAGGTATAGGAAAAAATGTTGTGTGTGAGAAAGCTGCCACTGCAGTGGATTCATTCAAGATGGTGACTGCAGCTAGGTATTACCCACAGTTGCTCAGCATTATGGGTAATACCCTGCGTTTCTTGCCAGCTTTTGTTGCAATGCGGAAGCTGCTAGTGGAAGGATATGTCGGTGAGCTGCAGGTGTGCGATGTCCGAGTGTATGGGCCCAGCCTCCTGGATGAGTCATATGGTTGGACCTGCGAGGAGCTGATGGGAGGAGGCGGTCTGCACACTGTCGGCTCAGCCATTATCGACCTGCTGAGTTACTTGACTGGTGCTCGAGCCCATCGTGTTCATGGCTTACTACGGACATTTGTGCAGCAAAATGGTTTGATTCGGGGAATTCGCCGTGTCACCAGTGACGATTTTTGCTTCTTTCAAATGTTAATGGGAGGCAGCAGGTCCAGCTCGGGTGGGGTGTGCTGCACTGTGACTCTAAACTTTAACATGCCAGGGTCATTTGTGCATGAGGTTATGGTAGTTGGATCTGCTGGGAGACTGGTCGCCAGGGGAACAGAGCTGTACGGCCAACGTAATGGAAGTAAAAGTGAGGAGCTCTTGCTAGGAGACAGTGGATGGGTTGGACCAGAGGTGAAGGAAATGCCCCTCCCTCACCTTCATGGGCTGAGCTCCATGGTTAAAGCATTGAGACAGTCTTTTCAGGCTCATGAGGAGCGCAGGTCATGGGCACGTGGACCTGTTACCATGGCACCGACATTTGAGGATGGCTTGTATGTGCAGACGGTGGTAGAGGCGGTGAAGCGGTCCAGCTCCAGTGGAGAATGGGAGTGTGTGGAAATCATGAGTCAGGAGCCGGACCCCAATCACAACCTGTGTGAGGCTTTGCAGAGAAATAAGAACTAAGCACCAACATCCAGTGCAACAACTACAGCCTCCAACGAACTAACTCAACGGCTCAGGCTTTTGACATTTTCGGCAACTACTCTCTTCATTTTCACCTTCTGTTATATTTTGGCTTAGAAAATCTAACTGCAATTGTTTGTGTTCTCCCAGTTATGAATATATGTAGTCATACACTACACATTTGTTAACAGCTCCATTATTCTCATTGTTGACAGGGAAATGGACATGGCACAAATTCCTTTGAAGGAATTTCATAGCCAGAAAAGTTCACCTATCATTAAAATGCCACCCCAGTGTCAAATATTGGAAAAGAGGATTTGTGAGGACTTAAAGTAGCTTTTCTGTGTCTGGTCATACTGTAGCGCACATCCTATTGAAGCAGCTTATTACTGTATTTTCAGAAAAATGGGTAATGTCATCAAAAATTCACTATTCATCAGAGAGTGTCCGATTAAAGTTTTACTCTTATACTTGAGTTAGAGTTAAATAAAAAATGACTGTATTTTATGTACAGCTCAGTTTTAGAGCACAGTTTTATTGATTTTTGTATCATAGTAGCTCATAATTTATCTTGTTGAACAGCTTAGTGCCACACATTATGTCTGTTTAAAGCTAAATGTATAGGTGAACATAACAGATTTTACTTCCTGTTGTATGTAACATTTGTGGTGATGCATGCTATATTAATATTTTGGTTTTAATTTATTCCCAAACCAGTTGCACCTTATTCATAACAGGAATGTTTACATCAAACGTGAATGCGAATAAATGGAAAACGTAACACGGGAACAATTTGACTAACAAATTGGTTTCATGATAAATTCAAATAACCTTACAACAGTGGAGCTCAATCTCTATCCAGCTTCTGATGAGAATAATGGAGCTGTGTTTAGGGTGGTTTTGAGTTTTTGTTGTTATGTTTAAATGTCAGTGGAAAAAGGAGAAGAGTCCAAATGAGCTAAGTTGAAAACAGACGATGCGAGGTCAGATGTGTAACATAGCCTTTTGAAATGCTCACCTCGCAACATGAAAACTGGTCCAGTCAGCTTTTAATTTATTATCATTTACTTCCTGCATGCTTCAGAAAGGGAATGTAAACGGTTGACAAGGAGCAATGACAGTGAGCTCACATTCATGTTTGTTGTAATGAAATATTACAAAGATTAGATGTTTCCACTGTGAAAAAAGAAGATTCCAGCATGCATATGCTCATATTATCATAAACATTGTGTCACCAAAAGAAGACTAATGATGACTTTAAGAAAGTGACAGAAGCTGATTATTGAGCAGTATTAAGCTGCAGCGATGAATGAAATGGTAGAAAAGGGTTTTGTTTTTTTTTACATATATTTGAATATTTTTGTTCTTTAAAACAGTCAATGACTCTTTAAATTAAAGACGCTATGACAGTGAACCTAATGTTGAACCACTACCTTCCAGGAAGAAGAATTTATAGAAGAATGAGAAAATAATGAATATTCAGAATCAAATTGTCAGGTACAAAGCCTGGGGGTCTTTGACAACAAAACATGTTCAAAATTTAAAAAAAAAAAAAAAAAAGACAAACTTGTGTTTAACTAAATTTAAGTCATTTTATGGTTTACAACATTTTATTTCATGGCTTTTTTGCATCCAAAGCTATATCTTATTTGAAAACTCTGTAATCCTTCACTCTGAACAGGCTGACGTACTCGCCCTGAATCTGAATGAATTTTCCTTTGAGTAAAAGCACTGGATTTTACACGTGTGAGCCTCTCCTAGGTGTGTGCCTCTATATCTTATCTCTGTGCTCACACACAGAGATTAGAAGCATTGAAACGTTTACAGTTATTGTAGTCACTCACTGCAACTCGGATCTGCTGAATATCTGAAATAACATTATTACCCCTAATGCTGAGTCAGGCTTCTGCTGCTCCTCCACAGATGCATATATTCACACTTACCTCACACTATCACAGCAGTGCTTTACAAAAACAGCTCAAGTTTACGTTAGATGTCTTTATAATGTGCATCACATCATCTGCCTGCAGAATGTCCTTTGACATGTCACTATTAAAACACATTCCAGCAGAGTTATCTCATTGTTAGCAGGTGTTTTGTTTGCACTGATAACTAATAGAATACCACATATTTAATATGCAGTGTGATGCTTGTCCCAGCCTGCTCACTGCAAAATGAGTTTAACATATGTCTGAGTAAGGAAGACTTTGTGTATTTATTTATGTCACAGTTTGTTCATACTTGGCATTTTCAACCTGTGAGTTTATCTTAAAAAATGTAATAATTGTTTTGTGGGGGGGGCTGGTGTTATAAGTTGGGAAATGTTACTGTTCATCAGTTTGACAGGTATTTCCTTTAATAAATACTGCTGTCCTCATCCTCTGTTTTGTGTCCTACTTTTTCTGAAGTAACTCCCTATTGAGTAAGTCACATTTGTTTTTAGAAAGGATGTTAATGTACTGTTCTTTAAACACTGTCTGTGGTTAGAGCATGGCAGTATGTGTTTATTATGCATGTACTGCTGAATAAGAAATAGGTTAAGATAATGGTGGCTGAAAGCAGTGATGTGATATTTCATTGGAGACATATTTTAAGTTGTGTCTTGTCAGCATAATTTCATTTACAAACACACATTGATTCCTCTCATTCAGACAGCAATACAATCAAGAAAAACATGACAGAATTTAGAGTTAACTAGAAAAGCACTCGGAGAGCGCCAACCTCCGCCAAGATAGTTTTTTTTTTTTTTAAGGTAGTGTTTGTACTTTTTTAAAGGTAGTGTTAGTACTTTCCTCCACTAGAATGCGATGAATGACCTCATGCCCTATCTCACAATGATAAAGAATCCTTTTAAAAGGTCCTGGATCCAGACAGTGACTCAAAATGCCTCCAAAATTTAATCATCTCTTCCTTGACCCAGAGTGGACATATCCTGAAAATTTCATCAAAATCCATCCATAACTTTTTGAGTTATGTTGCTAACAAACAAAGTCAGATGGTAACAAACAAACAAACAAACACACAGTAAAACATAACCTCCTTGGCGGAGGTAATTAAGTGTTGAAACTAGAAAAGCACTCAGACAGCGCAGACCTCCACCAAGACGGTGTTTGTACTTTCCTCCGCTAGATGGTGCCGAATGACCTCATTGGCAACTCAGTGCCATCGTGCCCTATCTCCCAATGATAAAGAAACCTTTTAAAAAATTCATGGATCTAGACCGTGATCCAGATCACCACCGAAATGTAATCACTTGTTCCTTGTCCCATTTGTAACAATTCCTTAAAATTTCATCCAAATCCGTTCATAACTTTTCAAGTTATTTTAAACAAAAACAGACAAACAGATAAACGCTGGCAAAAGCACAACCTCCTTGGCGGAGGTAATAATGAACCAGATTTACAATATTCATCCATGTGAGGTCTAGTCCTTTAGCAGTACAGACAGGACACGGGTTACCAGTTTGTGAAATTACTGCAACAAATGCAATGAAACAATGTTCCTCAAAGATAGGAAGGGATGCTGCTGTTTTACAATGTATAACATAATTAGAATAAATAAATAAATTCTTTCTTTTTTTAAATTCAAGGAATCTGGTGAAATTTCACATAAAGAACAATCATTCATCTATAGCTGATGAGCTCATGGGTTCAGGATTACTGCAAAGAACTTTTGTCAAACGTTACAATTGAAAGGTACAACTGAACTAAGATCATGAATTGGCAGAAATAGTGATTCAATATTTCAGTTGTGTGGGGAATAAATGGACAATATGTGCTCTGGACCAAAGATGAAATATCTCTGAACTTGTTAATTGTATATTACATCAGTTTTTTCATCTGCTCCCTGTGTGTGTCATCAGTGGGATGGAGGGATAACCTAAGTCAAATCACATGGCATTACAGGGGAATACATCATCTAAAACAAAACTGCATGGTTTTCCTTATGATTTTGACTTATGTGTGCATGAGCGAAAGCAAAAATTATTAAAGTAGTTGTCATATTTAACTGGTTTCATCCATTTTGTTTTATTTTATTTTATTTTATTTATTTTTTGTTACCATACACTTTTTGTAACATCTTTTGCTGAGTTAAACCACAAGTCAGACTTGGCCGGCTTTCTAACACATTACAAGGGCTAATGTAAACGCTCATACAGACAGTACTTCCGTCACAGACAGACTCTACTTCCGGTACACGGGACTGGAGCTGAAGAGAAGCAAACGGAGCTGAACGATTCACTGAACGAATCTTTTTACTGAATTGACTCAGGTGGAATCAAATTGAACTTGGATTCTCAGAAGAACCGCGATACACAATTCCAGGACTGATTTCAGACAACTACATCCACCGACAAGTCAAGTTATTGAGCGTTTTTTTATGTAACAAACATGGCGGTTTACGATTATCTTTGGTTCAGTTAACCCCTGTTAATAGATGAAAACGGCCCGTGTATGTGACATTACCGGGGCTGTGTATTAACTCCATGACTCACTGTGTCTGCAGGGCTATCTCCAAATATTTGCATTCACCATGGGCCGTAAAAGAAGTGTGGTGTGGGAGTATTTTAAGCCTACGGATGTGGAGGGGAACACAACGTTGGGCGTCCAGTGTGTGCTCTGCGGGGCCGAGCTCAAAGGGAAGAAGGGGACCACCTCCACCATGCTCAGACATCTGCGCATCGTGCATCCCGACTACTTCCCCAACTCACTTAACAAAGACACGAATGAATGGGATTTAAGTGCTTTTAACAGCGAAAGACAGCAAGAAATGAACGAGGAGAGTGAAGAGTTCTGCTCTGGTATGATTACATTTTGTGTACATCAGTGGGTGTTAATATTACCCCCATAATATTGAAGTGCAAAAACATCAGGCCACCAGGTTTTAGTGACCCCATATATGCATACTTCAGCCTCTCCATCATCACACACATATAAATATGTACACAGCAATGAAACAGAAATTTCAGAAAACGTAAATATTGCAGAATCTGTGTATTATCATTTGAACAAAGGAAAAAATAAGACAGCCAAAGTTAAAGTAAGGAAGCATCATATAATTTACCACACAATGACACAAGATTGAAAGCCCTCCACCTAAGATAGTGGAAATGTGCAAGCAGAAGTCACACTCAATACTGACTTGTGCCTATAATAGCTTTTATTTTTGCACCTTACAGTTTTCTTGTTGAAATGTAATAAGACAGGGAACTAGAGAAGCACTCGGAGAGCACAGACCTCCGCCAAGGCAGTGTTTGTACTTTCATCCACTAGATGGCGCTG
>JAQQZY010000019.1:40443172-40453701 GCA_030068375.1 Ostorhinchus rueppellii | reverse complement strand
AGCCCTGTGATGAACTGGCGACTTGTCCAGGGTGTACCCCGCCTAAGCAGCTGGGATAGGCTCCATGTGACCCTAGTAAGGATAAAGCGGGTTCAGAAAATGAATGAATGAATAATTGACAAAGCATAACACTTTATAAAAATCTGCTAAATCATGATAAATAGGATTGAAATAGTCTTTTTGCGTTAACCTTCAAGGTAAAGAAAATCTTGAAAATTATAAGGAATGAAAGTAACATGAGGTCGGGATGAATGATGAGAGGTTTTATAGTTTGGTTTTACTAGTGTTCTCATGTATCAGATTTGACACAAACCATACTGTGTTTTAATAAATGAAGGATTTTTATAATGACAAGTCTATTTAAGTTTAAAAGTTGCTGAATTTATTCACACATCTTTCTTTCTGTCTGTCTGTCTGTCTGTCTGTCTGTCTGTCTGTCTGTCTGTCTGTCTGTCTCAGGTGACTCTGAATAATGTTGAGGTGTGTAGTGAGAATATCACAACTTTAAAAAGGAACCTGGAGGTAACTTTGACACATACAGAAGTGATTCTCCACCAATTATCACATAATTTTTTGTTTGTCACATTGCTTGGTAATTTATTTTTATTCTTGCAGAATGACTGCTCCAAGTTGTTCACGCAGGGCACAGCTTCTGGTGAACAAGCCAAGATTGAGAGCTGCTTGTCCGACCTTGTCAACACATCCACCAAGTTTAAAGATCTCTTGCAGGTTTCTAGCAAATCTCACAACATCCGTTTTTACTGGTGTATCACAGTATATTATTGCTAAGTTACAGGACAAGTAGGTTTTGAGATCACTTGTATTAAATGATCTACATTTTGTAAAAGATGGTAACATGTTTCTGAGGTGTTGTACTGCAAAGTATTTTAAAGTGTCTCTAGTTGAAAGTGTAATTCTGCTCCCTAGGAGGGTCTGACTGAATTAAACACAACAGCTATTAAGCCTCAAGTCAAACCCTGGATCAGTGGCTTCTTGTCTATCTCACACAACATAGAAGAGGTAACTATCACAGTCTTAGAAACTAAAACATGCAGCAATAGAGCACATGGCTGATCGGTATCCTTCACAGGAGGAGTTTAATGATTATGAGGCTAATGATCCATGGGTGCAGCAGCTCATCGTTAACTTGGAGCAGCTCATGGCAGAGTTCAAGGTATCTGAGCCATGCAACTGGCAGAGCGTCATTTAGGGTACGACTGCAAATCACTGTACTCTTACTATAGATTTTAACGTCTCCACACAGATGGCGCTGTCTCCTGTTATCTACGACACGCTGACCAGCCTGATGACCAGTTTAATATCCATTGAAATGGAGAAGACGGTCCTCAAGTGCTCTTTTAGCAGGGTGAGGAGCAGGACTTGGCCACAAGGTGGCAGCAGACACCCTGTGCAACACATCACATCTCATCACATCACAGACACATGTGATGAAAAGCTTGAAGCAATGTTTTATTAATGAATCCAGAAAGACTGTGGCAGAGGGTGCTTCCTCTTGGCACGACAGCATCTTCCTATTTTGAGCAGAGTGTTTGCTGATGGAGGGATCAGGCGGCTGATAAATATTCTCAAGCTTTGCTCAGGAAGTAGACTGACGAAGACATCAGCTGCTTCGAGCATGTATATTTAATGTTTTTTTTCTCCCTGTGGATCATTTTGTTGTAGCTGGGAGGGCTGCAGTTCGATAAAGAGCTCCGGTCTCTTGTGGCGTACCTCACCACGGTGACCACCTGGACCATCAGGGACAAGTTTGCTCGTCTCACACAAATGGCCACCATCCTCAACCTAGAGCGGGTAACTGTGATTCTTTAACACACAAACGAAACATCTGTATGAAACATTAAAGACCCTCTTGCAATACACTGTTACGTAATTTCAGTTTAATAAGGTTTTTTGTTTCATTAACTTATTGAAATATTGTTGCATTCACATCATTTTCAAGTTCCTCATTGAAAAATTTGGAATGGGAATCTAAAGCTACAAATATTGCCCATAAATACAGATTTTTGAGGATCACAGAAAAGCTTTAGCTGTCTAATAAATAGATGAACTACAGCAGATAAACGTCAGTGATCTAGTGATTTCTTAACTGAGTTAATGTCTGCGTTTGTCCTACAGGTAACAGAGATCTTGGATTACTGGGGCCCAAACTCAGGCCCGTTGACGTGGAGGTTGACCCCAGCAGAGGTCCGCCAAGTCCTTGCTCTGCGTATTGACTTCAGGAGTGAAGACATCAAAAGGCTGCGATTATAGTCCAGGAACCAGTGTGCTAATAATTATTTTTTTATCTGTCTTGTGATGATGCATTTCACAAAAGTGCTTTACAAAAACCAGATGTAAATGGACACAAGTAGCGCAAAATGAGCTCATCCAGTATGTTTTAATGAGGTTATCAGACTATACTTTCTATTTCTGCACCATAGTAACAAAAATGCTTTTAGGTGCAACTTTTGTGATTACATATTGAAGATGGAGTATTTAATAAGGTTTAGATAGAAAATCTGGGCGTATGCTGAAATGTGTAATTAAAAAGTGTAAGTCTGTAATTTTGTCACACTGGGAGTATTAACCTGTAACTGTTCTGTGAAATGAGGACACTGTGGGACTGAGGAGTGGAGCTGTGCTGCTGTCAGTGAAACAGAGCAGTAATGAACATCATACCCATTAAACTGACAGAAGCAGGTCAGACAGCTGATCCAGCCTAGTCATTCAATATATGAATAGCTCCTTGTCCGTGAGGATGGAACACTTTTAACCTAATAAATTGAGAGCTGCTGCGCAATGCTTCTGATCCCTGCCATCCGCCACATTTCACGAAGTGCTGCCCTATCGCTAAGCGAGACCTGCTCCCAATCTTTTATACATATTTCTGACAATAAATACAAAGCTGTGTTTGCTGGGCAATGAAGCATTAAAAGTGGTCCATTCTCATAATGTTTAGCCTAATTTCCTGGTCTAACCTAATTCTGTGCACAGATTAAAGCAGGTCAGTGTGTGTTTAAAGTTTTGCTGAGCGGACAGTGCTGCAGTCATACACTTATTTTTGTCATCAGCGCTCTTACCTTACAGTGTAATCAGTCAGACCATGAACGCAGGAGTAGTTAGGAAAAGTGTGGCTTTAATGTAAACACAACATTCGATTGGCTCAGCACAAACATTCCACATGAGAGCAACCAATAATCTACTGAATAGGATGGGGTGCAGCACAAAAACATTCACAGTAAAAAAAATCTGGTATAATCATAATATATATATACAGTACGGTGCTTTTAAGGTGAAAATGGAGATAGGATATGAGGGCTGATATGTGATAGGTAAGAGTATACAGGAATAGGAAGATGAATTTCTGGGTGCACAGGTGAAAATGGAGAGCTGTACTTTTTCTCTGTGGAAAGAGAAACGTGACAGATGGGGATGATGGTTCCCTGTTTACTCATCAGGGGAGGCGAGAGTTAAGTGTCCCGAATCCCTGGACAGAGGCTGCCTCAAATAATATTGTTCTCCTGGTGCGGTCATCTATTTCTAAACAGATTCACATAGGGGTTGGGGTAAAGCACCACACAGAGAACAAGATGCCATTGGAGGGCTGTTTTGTACCCTCTGATCATAGACAGGATTTTTTTATACCCCAGTTTTTCATGACATGAAATAAATATGTGGCACGGGATTTGAGGAGGTAGGAGGAGGCATGTAGGGCATGAGGCTTAAATAAATAAATCATCATGACAATAAAATGTTATTCTCTTACTTAAAAAATAATAGATGACAGTATGAACGTGAACTATGGATTCTGATTCTAATCCCCTATCTGTCGTTCTCAGATGGTTGGCACCGATATGATGTGTGTTTTGAGATATCATTGGCTGACAGACATTTCCTCATGCTACAGGAGGCCAATGGCAAGGGGCAGCCACTCTGAACAGAAGAATCCTCTCTTTCAGTATTTTTTTTTAAAGAAAAAAGAGAAAACGAGTGGAACAGACCTGCAGGCTACTCAGTCATGTGTGAGTCTGAAGGAGAGAGGAGCTTTGTCCCTTCTGAAAGTTAAAATAGTCTCCTTCTTCCCAACCATGACCCTCAGCCACGAGTACAGCACCTCCCCAACATCATCATCATCTCCACCTTCATACACACAGCAGCTCTTCAAACGGAGCACCAGAGGCCATATTCAGGGCATGTAATTGTCCCGACACTTGCACATAAAAATGCTGTAAAGACTTGGAGAATAGTCCACGCTCTGGTAAAAATTACACTGCACACTCCACTACCCGCTGCATTTCTAGCCTTAGTTTTGCAAAACAAGATACCAGCTGAATATAAACCCCTGGTGCTGCAGTTTCTGCCCTTCCCTTCCAGCTGTTGACAGTCATCAACAAAACAAAACAAAACATTCAGCTTAAAAACACATTTCATAAGACAAAAGTGGGATTTTATACTGAAATCAAAATAAGAGAAAGGGAACAAATCATGGCAATAATCCAGTGTGGTGTCTGACGGCAGCTCTTTGGGTCCATTTGGACGTGTAGAATTACATATTTATGTGTTTAAGTATCATCAAAATTATCATTATTAACACCTCATACTCTCCATGACAACCTCTGTGCTTGGCCAGGCCTCAGTATAAGCCACACCCTCTAAGGTTGTTTGCAATAATGATGTCAGTGACGGCATCAAACACTACCTGAATGTTTCCTGTGTCTGTGGCACAGGTCAGGTGACAGTAGATCTCCTTATTTGGAGAGCGATTCTTACTCTCAAACTGAACCTGAATATATGCAGTAGCATCATCATAAGTATTAGCACCTGCAAATAAACAGAGGAGAGAAAGACTTCACGTCAGTCATTTTGTTCATGAAGCCGCTCTCTTTATGCATGAAAATCACAGAAAATGACATAATGATACAAGCAGAGCTTTACAAAACTAACCATGATAAGCAAAAACGTGCGGAGAATTGCATTTAATTTATTTCATACATAAGCCTAAGAAATCTAAAATGCACTGATAGACATGATTTACAGCTATTTTTTGCAGACGGTTCATCCAAAGTAAATCAATTTGTCAGGTTTGTATGATGTGTTTACTTGCTACCTATTGTAAGGTTTTCCTTTACAAATCACCCATTTTTACTAAAAAGACTAAAACAATGAAAACAATACAGCTAAGACCCCCAACCCCCACCCACCCAAAAAAAAACCTGCTTTTAAAACTAAACTGAAACTGAAAAAAAAAAAAAAAAAAAATCAGAACCAAAATAAATAATTATGAAAAATGTAAAAGCAGGGCTCACCTGCGTATTCTGGAAAACAGATAGTCAGTGGTGACTTCTTGATCTTCTCAGCAAACAGATCCTTCTTGTTAAGGAAGAGGATAATGGAGGTGTCGATGAAGAACTTGTTGTTACAGATGGAATCAAAGAGCATTAGTGACTCATGCATGCGGTTCTGCAGGAAGAATAAATGAAACAATGAGGTTACTGTTAGGCCGTTAGGAGAAAGCCAAACAACACACTGCACTCAGGGTGAAACAGCTATGTATCATCGAACTAATAATTTTCAATTTACTGCGGTTATGATGAGTAACATGGAAGGTTTCACTGTTTTGGATGAAGGTCCCTACTTTAAAGCTCTTCCTGGGGTTTTCCCACTAATGGCTTTGTGGGGTACTTTTCCTGCTCTAAATCAGAACATATTTGTAAAGATTAGAAAAGGAGATATAAGTTGGGCTTGATAAATAGTTATGAGCGTTACTCCAAATTCCCACAGATCCCCTGACTCTGTTTTTTTAAAGAAATAAATCAAGACACACATGATAAAATGTAAAACAGGGGATTCAGTTGATAAGGATCTAAGTCATACTTACAGTTGTCTCGTCTTCATGAAGCACCTGGTCATAACCACTCAGAGCAACACAGAAGATAATGGCTGTCACATCTTCAAAGCAGTGAATCCACTTCTTCCTCTCTGACCTTTGACCTCCCACATCAAACAGCCTTTAAATGTATGAGAAAGTTGGTTTAGATGCAGAGCTTCAATCGCTGAAAAATGGCATCAACAAAATCATACAGCACTGAGGTGCAGCACTGCAACGAGCCCGTGTGCAAGTACCTGAAATGGAGGTTTTTGAAGGTGAAGTGGGTTTCAACGATACCAGTGGTCTTCACTCGGGTTCGCAGGATGTCCTGCTCTGTGGGCTGGTAGTCTGCCGCCCCAATCCGGTCTAAACTATCCAGGTAGCTGATGAAAAAAGGGGAAACTCAGTAAAACCTGTACTTTCTGGCTATCGCTGTCTAAGTACCCTAATAGTTCACTCACTATTGAGCAGAGTCATTGAGCTGGTATTCCCGGGCGCGGTTAAAACACTCCTGAGTCCCAGCATCAGCCCATACACGCTTCATAGCAGTGAGGAGCTCTGCAGAGTAGGGCTCTGTGTCCTCCATACGACTGACCACATCACAAACCAGCTTAGCATCCGCCTAAAACACACAAAAAGGAACATATTCTCAGTGTTTTTAAGTAATCAGCTGTTACTTTTAATAGTAAACTGCTAAAAATCAAACACTTTAACTTCTTATAGACTGAATCCATCGAATGTCAGCTACATTTTCCATGTCAGCTGTCACAGATTCTAAAAGTCAACAAGTTATTGGTGAATCACTAAGAAACTAAATAAATAATGACGATGTTTAGCCAACCAATGTTCACTTTAGAAAAAACATTTAATTGTAAAAGCACATACAAAATTAGACTTTTCTTCCCATTGGCTTGTATGTCACGTTTTCATTTATTTATTTGTCATTCTGTAGATTTCCACACCATATAAACATAATCCCATTTGTCATTCATTTCATGTTGAGACTAAAGGTGACTAACCTTTCTGTCCTTGTCTCCAAACTCGATGCCCAGTGAGTCCATGGCTCGGAGGATGGCAGCCAAGCTCTGGATGGTGTTGCTGTAGACCACGGGCTTATACTGCTTCACATCATCCCCAGAAAAGCCATCTTCATGGATAATCCTGCAGGCAAACACAGAGACTGTATTAGCACAAAGACACAAGAGTGGGCTAAACACAGAAAAGTGACACTTATGTTCCTGCAGATATAAACCTCTGCGTGTCTTCCTCTGTAAGCACATTTTCTGTCCGTGTCCTCTTCAACTTTTTCCAATGATCTCTGACTAAAATGCATCATCTCAATTTGTCAGCGTGTAAGTGGACAGAAATTGATCACATTCTCAATCTGTGATGTGTAGCTGGACAGTAATGTGATATTTAAGCCATTTATAATTTATGACGCACAGTGGAGGAGAATCACTCACTGCTAATCAATCACACCACACAGAACTCCACTGTTAAAACGTACAGTACACTCTATAATCTGCCCAAAATTAAATTACCCTTCCAACACTTCAACTTCTCAGGGACTAAATCTATAAAATATCAGTCATATTCTCCACACTCTAGAGACTCAATCTGTCACAGATGCTAAAAGTCATCTCCGACAACGTATCTGTGAATTCTTAAAAAGCAAACAAATGAATAATAATGCTTTAACCTGCACTCATCCAATCATACAACACAGCAGCGTTTACCATATCAATGAAATTCAACATTATTACACAGTAAAAAACAATAAAATGTTAGCTTGCAGTAAACATAATGTCATTTTGCTTCACAAAGAAGGAAGAAATTAACTCGGGCACCTGATGATAACTTAACAAAACACAGCATCTAAAAATAGAAAATGTTAAAAATAGACATCAGTGACATTTCTGCAGCTGCAACTGACTAGCATGGTGGCACATTATCACCTGTTCATAAAGTTGCTTCTCCTTCAATCGACATAATAACTTCACAAAGCCAACTCAAGCTGACTCTTCTGTCCCCTCCTGGTGTCCTGCAATACAATTCTGTCTAATTTCAAGGTCTGTAGTTGTCTATTTTTTTTTTTTTTGCTTTTATTTCTTTTTACTTATTTTATTGTGGTATTTTTAAGAATTTTTAAATTTGTGAAGCACTTCCTTTGACATTATGAGCTTATCTGTCATTTTTATTATGTAATTTACTCAATTTAATTCACGTGAAGCATGCTTTGTGGAATCTACTAAACAAACTGATTGCTTATGTTCTTTCAACCATAACCATGTTAGTCAATGTTAAGGGCTTTAAAACATTTTTCAAGGTGGCTCCCCTTGTAATTTTTCTCTACTAAACACAAACTGCAGTGACTACAACTGCAGGCGTTGTGTCATTGCAGAGGCCTCTCATCCACCTGTACTAACCTGCAGCAGGTGATGACAAGTGGATAAATCACAGCAGAGCTTTCTAAATTTGCCCAGACTTTATGGCCCACCATGTGTAGTAAAACACACCCATCTGCCGCTTGCTTAGGCCAAATCAAACCGTGAAAAGTGTTTGTAAACACTATTTGGCCCTGTGTCTTGGGGTCAGGGCAGAAGAGTGACTTATGGACACAAAAGACCTGGCAGAGTAATGAGGTGAACGGAAGAGGGGGAAGGGGAAGGAAAGAGGACACAATCAGGTTTTCAAAGGCCGGGATGCGCTGCACAGGACGGAGGCAGCGAAAGAGACACCAAAAACACCGGGCAGGGTTGTTTAACAGAATAAAAATATACAATGGTCAGTGTCTTTTCGGACTGAAGCATCTAGAAACTTAACTAAGAGGTTTAGAGGAAACAACTGTGATTTAAAACATCAAAGAGTGATTTAGCTTAGACAGTGGAAGGTTTAGATGCGGTTTTAGAAGCCATATTTCTGCGTAAATCCGCTTTATAGGCAAAGTACTCCCGGCGATATCGGGCACTTAAAGCCATTAAGATTAAAAGCAGAGGTATTCACTAATGGAGCTGTAGTGACCTCACTGTAATTCACACACACACAAACACACACACATAAACACACATACATAGACACACACACGAACACACACACACACACACACACACACACACACACACACACACACACACACACACATACACACACAGAGGAACAACACCCACGTATCCCTAGTCACAGACTCCCTGTAGTCAAGTAAAACCCTCGTTAACTACATTTCAGCACCAGGCAGTGAACAGCACCCTGGGACGCACCGGTGCGGCCTCCGCAGCCTCACTGTCAGTCTGCAGGAGGTGCTCGAGTCACCGGCACTCCTCCGGGGCTACGGCCTCTCGAAACATGGCGGCTCAACCTGCCTTAGCACAAATAGGGGAGGCGCAATATCGGGCCTTTTACTTTGGTTGTGACGAAGAGGGTTAAAAAAAACAGAAAGACACTTACTTCATCTGTTTGACGATGGTGCTTTTGCCGGACTCTCCGCCGCCTGTAAAGAAGGGAGGGCAGAGTGAGAGCCGGCACACAAATCAGTACCACGGAGAGCACCTCCGCCCCACGCAGTCCCAACACAGGCAAACCGAGCCGCGCCGCGCCGCACCGCGCCGCAGCCCAGAGCCTCTCGCTTACCGAGCAACAGCAGTTTGACGTCCTTGGCGGCGACCAGCCCGTCTTCTTTCAGGTTTTTCTCGATGGCCTTGCTCCGGTCCAGAGCTGCGCGCTCCTCGGCGCTCAGTGTACATCCCATGTTTCCAGGCGAATGAATCCCGTCGTCTCTCCGGTCCGCCCTGTCCCTCACCGACTCTCAATCAGTGCGTTGTCTCTCTCGCTCTCCTCCTGCGCGGTCTGCTACAGCATTAGGCCCGGATTGAGGGCAAAACAGAGCCGGGATCCCGAAACCGTCTTTTCTCCGTGACTCTGTGTGTCTCTCGCTCCGTCCGTACCCTCTCTCCGAGGGGGTTGGGGGGTGGGGTCGTCGTGCTCGAGCCTGAGGGGTTGGGGTTATTAGGTGGGGAGGGGGGTCTAGTCCTCTCTCTCTCTACAGGGCGGCGCTGATGGTGATGATGACAGCGAGCGCGAGCGATTTCATCGTATCTTTTCACGAAGGCAGGAGGGGCGCGAGAGGAAGAGGAGGGACGCGGTGCCTGCGCGAGACTCACCTAACGCAGACAATCTCTGTTACGTCAGAGCAGCTTTAATCACGTATGAAAGATTATTCACATGAAAGACCCGTTTAAAAGGCAAATGTTGGCCTCTTGTCCCCGGTATTAGCGCAAACTGTGCGGAGTCTGAACATTAAAACGCCCTGAAACGCCCTCCTCAAGGATTCATTGACGTTTCAGACCAACGGCATAAACTGCCAGGCCCGAGATACACAGCGGTGAATGGAGGGAAGAGATTAACTTTTTAAACCACGTTAAAAACAGACTTAAATATATACATTTCATTCAGCATATCCAGTACTTCAGTAATACAGTAAAAATACATCACCATACAGTTATGATATTATATCATTAGAATGAAGAAAAATCGTCCCAGACAAAGTAAAATCATCTTAAATTAACTCAGTCATTATTATTATTATTCGTATTCGCGTATAAATAAAGGCATATATATATATATATATATATATATATATATATATATATATATATATATACCC
>JAQQZY010000019.1:40427288-40443072 GCA_030068375.1 Ostorhinchus rueppellii | reverse complement strand
GAAGAGCGCAATGCTGGGAACAGCTAAGATCCTGCGCAGAACCCTCAGACTCCCAGACCTCTGGTAGAGGACCCGAGTCTGGAGGAGACACCGCCCAGGTGGACGAGAGAAAGATGGGCAGTGATTAAATGACATTAGTTTAAGTTGTAGCCTCCAAAGTAATTCCCGTCAGTCAAAATAATCTACTCCTTATTCCTTATATGTAAGCTATCTGTTTGTACTGAAGATGGGGATATCACAGCAGGAAATCAACGTTCTTCAGATTTCAAACACATGCAATAAATTAATTTTAAACTTTAGTTATTGTCGTTTTATTTTTTATTATTTATTTATTTATGAAGAAATTTGAAACTCACTTTATAGTGATGATATATACAGAAATTATTGTTCTTTAGTAGGAGTAGTTTACTTATTTTGTAATTACAGGATTGTAGAAATAATGTGATTATGAGTATAAAGACCTGGAGCTCAGACCCATGTTATGTACATATTAAGATCTAAATATTGTTTCCAAACTGTGGTGTACAGATTCAGAAAACTTTATTGATCCCAGAAGGCAATTCATTTGCAGCGTCAGAGCAGTTCTCACACATGCGCATAAACACATATAGTGTGTCAGTCCAGTTCACAAGCAGAAGTTGACCCAGCCGACAATGCAAAACAATGTATCATGATTCAAATAACCTCAGAATACACCACCAACAGAATTCAGCAATTTAATAGCAGAGGGGACATAAGAATCTACAATATACTTTGACTAAAGGGTGTACTGTTGTGAAGTATATTAAATTTGTTTATGCAATTGAAACAAACAAGGCATAATATGAGTGGACACATGTACATGGAGATGCAACAATTCATCGGTTGATTAGCTGTCAACTATTGAATGACAACTATTTCAGTGTTTTATCTGTTAGTTTTTTTAAGCTGAAACATCACAATTCTGATTGTAGCATCTTAAATTTGAGGGCATTTTAGGGCTTCTTTACCCCTCTATGACTGCAAAGGCTCCTGAAGGTATTTGAGGTCAACCTCTTAAGCTGTTTGATATTTTTGACCATTTTCTGACATTACATTAATTAAATAAGTTGAAATCTGGGAATAGTTATTGGTTGTAACCTTACATGTACAATACAAAGTCATCTTAATATCTTTAAAACCACCAAATTTCTAGATACGTTATGAGGGCATGACCTCTGTGTGCTTCTGTGATGGATACTGATTGTCTCTGGTTACAGAGGAAGTACAGAACAGTGTCTGTGTGTTTACTTAAAAGAACTGTTTATGTTAGGGGTTGTGTCCATACCATATACAGTGGCAGTAATAAGTGTTTGTGTGTGTTAAAAGCTTCTAATCCATGCATCACATCTGGACGGATGGTCAAGTGGAGTAAAAGGGGGGTTGGGCCTTTCCACAGGATTCTGAATGAAACGAGAAAAGCTCAACCTGCAGTAACACCATCCATCAGCGAATGTCTTTTTTGACAGTTAGGCTGAGATAAAACCTCCACACATACACACTCCAGCTCCAATCTCCACCTCTTTGCCCTGAGGCCTCTGTAACGTGACACATGCAGACACATACACACATTTGGCAACTTCAGCTCATCAGCGCAGTTTAATCATATGAGCATCTGCACGTGTGCGTGAGTGACGGTGAGCGATAGAGGGGGAAAAGGAGAGAGGCGGAGGCAGGATTAACACTAAATTATACCTGAGGGAATTTTGACAAAATTATGTTTTCAGTTTTAATTACACTAATGCATCAAACACAAACATGACGACTTTTTTCACAACCATTTAATTTTGTATGCACCCATTTTGCAGGAAAAAACAATAACCTTCAGTTGTGTACTCATTAACCAATATAGACCCGACAGGTTCATCTGTAAATTGACTCATAAACAAGAAATAAAATAAGGACATGATGTAAAAGTATAAACAGTGCTTAAAACTCGTTTTGATCAAATCATTTCATCTAAATACATAATCAATAACACTAATAATTGAAAAGCAAATCAAAACATTAATCACTCAATTTTCACAGAGATTTTTGCATTTGTTCACGCAACCTGATTTAAACACACATTCAGGAATTATTGTGAATGTGAGAATGACAGACATCAATCAAGAACAAACATACTGCATATAAAAAGTTTGGAAGAACAAAGTCAGCCACTGCTCAAGAAGAGAGGACCCCCCCTCCATTTTCACGTTTCCTCGTACAGGCAAAACAAAGCGCACATAGGGTAACTTTCATGGCTGTACATCCAGAACATTTTCAGCCAGGCTGGTGAGTTTGCAGTCCTCCAGTGCTTTGACCAGTCGGCTCAGCTTGGCCTCTCTCCCCTCTGCTTGTATGAAACGGCTGAGCAGCTGATAGGCTTGCTCGTACAGCCCTTCTCTCTCGTACTCGTAGGCCAGGTTGTCTATAGCTGGACTTTTCAGAGCCCGGCAGTTCTTCCCCAGAGCCCTCCCTACATGCTTCCAGTGACGGCCCACTCCGTTAGAAAAGCTCTGAACATCTGCCGCTGTCAGCATTCGGTCCTCTAGTGGGCCAAAGGATAAAGGATACAGGAAATGGCATTAACGTAAACAACTAAATTATGATTACACATATTGAGGTTTAAACTCTGATATTTGTGTAAGCAGTAATCACAAATACTAAAGACTGGCTTTGGAGCAGGATTTCTGTCATATATTAAATGACTCTTTTGTCGATTTGAGCAAAAAAAGAATCTGGAAATATCGCTCAAACATTTTACCTCTGCTCTTGTTTTAGTGCATCTATTCAGTGATTTGCCTTCCTAATTTTACTCACAACACTAGGGAATTTTGACACATTTAGGTTAATGCGTATGGCCTCCATTTATTATTCATCGCTGGTTTTAAAACATCACCAAGTACTGTATATCAGACTATTTTAGAGTTTATACAAGTGGTGCTTAAGTGAGTCACTGTCACTCAAAGAGGCACAGAAATAAGCATAACTAGAGATGAAGAGGAATTTATCATATTTCAACTTGTGTTTTCATCTCAAGCCTAGTGTGAAGATGGAGGAAACTGAACTGAAATTCGAGACTGAAATTACAGTGGCTAAATCCAGTAAAGAAGATTACATTAACTTTTATAATATTATTTAAAATGTCACATCAGCTACTGCTCATTATCTCTTTGATATTAACTTAAATCAAAATATGTTATGTTACTGGCATTGCTCTCTTAAATCTCAGTTTTATTTTAAAAAATCTAGCTTGACTCAAATGATAGACACGTAGCAGTGAATGTATGAGTAGTTATAAGAATCATATATGAGAAAATAAGAAGTTGCATGTTGAACTTGACAGCTTGTCCTAGTTTTAAAACTTGGCTTTTTGATGGCAGATCAAATCTTGGATAAACAGGGAAATAAGCATGACAAGCTTGAAGAGTTTTCAAATAAAGCTAAGCTTGTAGCTGCAGGATCAACACATTGTGCTAAAAATAAGCGCAACACAATGTTCAGTATCTGGATTACATATCATAAGCAGTTGTTGGTCTCTGCAACTCATTTGTTCAGACAGAATTGAAATAAATTGAACTGAAAATGTTTTTCATTTAAAGTTGCCATAACTAACAATTCATCTTCTAAATAAATCAATAATATGAAAGCTTTCCTCTTTTGTGACTCCTCGTTGTTAGAATTTGCTAAATACTAGAAGGTAGAAAAGGTTAACTCACCAAACACTCTGTTCTGAAACTTGAAACAGTTGCTGGGCAGAGACTCTTCCTGTGTGAGGGAGGTCGGCTGTTGGCCATGACTGAAGGCCTGTTTCCGTAGCTGCAGCTCCAGATGATCAATCTCTTCATCTCGTAGACGCTCCGGCTGGAAAGAAGAACAACCTATATTACATAGAACAAATCAACACTTCTATGGTAATAATTGCTTATGTGTCTGTGCTCTCATTCAACTTCAAGACTCCACCATATGTGATTTCTTCGATCAACAGAAAACAATCAGGTGACAGCTCTTAATGCTACAGCAGCTTCACATCAGATAAAAATGAATTGGAAAGACAGATGCATCACTCTGATTGGTCAGAGCAAACCACAGTTGTTCATCTTGAAGAAGGCCTCAGGGCTGAATTGTCATTTAATCCAAGAAAAATGCATATGGAGCCACAGTGTGTGAGTATGTGGCACCCTCTTCCTTTTCTCATGAATACATTGACAAAATATATACTGATGAATGTAGCATAGTCTGATTATAGCTTCAGTACCAACTCCTTTATATATGTATAATATCTGAAGTGAATCCCAATCTATAAATGCAGGGACAAACTGGAACAAACAGTTTACCTGTGAAAGGTGAATTTGATGAAGGCAGAGTTCCAGCTTGTCCAGATAAAGATCCAGGATGTGCGTGCTGGCCTTTAGCTGGGTTTCCACTGTCAATTCATGAGGCAGAGCAAGAAGCCGGCAGCCGTGTTGTGAGAGTGACTGACGCACCGTCCCTGAGCTGTAGCTCTCCAGGAACTGCTGACAAGCTGCCATATCCACAAACTTCATCTCCACTCCGAGGAAGGGATCAGCATCATGGAACTTTAATATCTCGTAACCACCCAGACCTCCTGCAGAATCTGACAGTGAACTCTGATTTATAAATGTGAATTCACATCTCATTCAAAACACTGGCAAAATTCAGTAAGAATTCAGAAAGAAATCAGGAAGAATTTTTTGCAGATTATTAGGTTGACAGACAAGGTAATGCATCACATTATATTTATTTGCATGTAGTCACTTTTATTTTATCTAATTTAATTGTAACAAAACAGATGTTTCAGATCTCTTGTTAGAAAATGAGATATAAGAGCACAGACAGGTGTTTGGTTTTTTTTGCTTTTAAAGATTTTTTGAAACATTTGATATTCCATGAGAACACTTGTCGACAAAATATGAAACATAAACCTTGTCACTTTTAGACATTTAATGATCCAGTGTATAGGATCTGGAAGAATTTCCTGGGATATATTTACAGAGATAGTATGTCATATTCATAACTATGTTTCTATTTGTGTATACTCACCTGAACATAAGAACTCTGTTTTCATTTACTTTAAAATGAGCAATTTATACAGTATCTACAGATGGAGTAGATCTAATGCTTCTACAGTAGCTCAAATGGACTTCCTCTTCTTCTTTGTGCATTATAATCACCTACTATGTTCCAGTAAGAATCAGAGTTATTATCCCTTGAACCAAAAAGCCAATAATGGACTTAAACTGGCTGTAAAGACAGACATACATTAATGAGGGTGAGGTGAGAGCAGAATGTTTCTTTCGCTACTAGATGACACATTGAACCTTTAAGGCAGAATTCTTATATATCATAACTGAAAGGCAAACTATGGAGTCAATGCTCACCTGTAAGAGTCAGTTTGATGACTTTGAAAACAATGAATTTTCCTTGTTCATCTTTGAAAAGTGAGAGCAGGTTGACGCCAGGACAGAGCGACTGCAAAAACAGAACCGCACATCCTGTCCATGGCCTGCCATCCACAGTCTTATCTGCCATTCTCTGGAAACAACAGGCACATACAGGATAAGGTTTCTTACCTCAGCTAGATTCAAGTTAATTGTAAACTTTGAGATTGTGCTTCTTGCGATTATAAAAAAGAAAACAGATGTTCACTTTCATAATCTTATAAAATCAATTTCCAGAGGGCTCTACCCAAAGGATCGATAAAATTCTAACTATTCTAACCCATCTAAAAGACGCTGACTCATTATTTATGTGTCTGTTTATATCATTCACAACTGGACACTATCATCTGAGGCTTGGGAAACATTTTTAAAACAATTTAGAGATAAACTAAGTTCATGACCTGCCTAAATTTAAGAGCCTGAACCAGTGGCGCACAAAAATGTTACATTCTGGCATTAAACCACTTGTGGCCTTACTCCACCTTACCCTTTTTTACCCCTGCCTCCTTCTGGAACCCTCATTACATAAAAACATGTTTAATCTCACTCGTCCCCTCCCCCAGCCCAGCACAGCCCAGCCCAGCCCCTCACTCCGGTACTCTGCTTGAACTACTGAAGCCTGGTGGCTCGCTCTTGGTGTTGTCTCCATGCACAGGATGTGGAAAGAGCATCACTGAGCTGGATTATATGCATGTCCTCATATTTCACTAATACACTGTATGCTTGGCTCCTGGGTCTGCAGGAATCTCCACAACTCATATAGTATGTAATTATATGTGATCCTATCTATCGGTCCTCTGGAAGTATACGGTGAGATTAGTTCACCAGCTGTATGAGGATTAAATGATCATCAGGAGCTTAAATATATCATTTAGCTTTGGCTGCCAAAAAGCAACCTCTAGTATTCCCTGGACAGTCAGCTCATAGGACATTTGGGCAAAGAATAAATTCAGTTTTTTACTCAATAACTTGATTGTCGCAAAATGGTGTTAAATTAAAGTTAATTTTAAATGCTTTTTTATTCCAAATACAGTAACACACATGAATGTTCATTTAGAAGACTAAATAAAGACCTTTTCTCCCAGTACTTTCAATTTGACTAAATGCTGATTAAGTGAAATCTTTTTCTTTAAAATTGCTTAAAAATATTTATTTGAACTCATCTTTGAACTTGTTAAAAACTGCACATAAGAGGCAAGAATGACCAAATGTAATTTTTGTGTGATAAATAATGTGGAAAAAAATGGTAGTAACTGATTTTCTGACAATCAACAAACTGATTGATTATGTCATAATAAACTTTAATCAAAGATAGTTGCATTTACAGCCCAGTACATGAATGTAATAGTAATACTTTAACAGTAATAGTGTAATAAAATGAAAAGTCAATCTCATCTTCAACTGCTAAAATGAAAACAGTGGCTGATATATTGTATAGCGTACAACATACTACTTTTGGGCCCTAGATAGATATTTCTCAACATGCCTTGTAGTTTTTTATACTAGCACTCTGAGCTTTTCCATTTTTTACAACTCTGTAACTCTTCAGCCACTTTCCAGATTACATTTGAAAATTCCATGTCACAAAACTGGCCAGTTTTTCGAAATTTGTGAAAAGCTGACTTTTTAGAGAGTATGTGGTTCGCATAGGACAGCAACAATACAATTTTATGTTGAGAATATGATGGATTGCTGTAGATTAAACAACCAAAAATATATAAAATAGTTTTAAAAAATTAGCTCAACTTCAAACACCTGCAGCAGTAAAATGTGAAATAAACATTAACATTACAGTACTAATATGAATCTAAACCAGACTGCAGCACATTGTAAGGACTGTGGAGAGCATCATTGCTGCCCTCTTTCCAGGACTAGTACTGCTCCAGAGAGCTTAAATTACTGAACTCTACCAAGTGTTGTACCATTCCCCAAACCCACATGTTCCCTTCTGCATATGCAGTATTCCGTCAAGGTCAAAACCAGATGCGTCAACAAAATAATGCCACTTGAAACACATCCAGGGCATGGCATGTACAAGCTGCCAAGAATTTTGTTTTTAATTTATTTTTTTGCCCTGTTAGAAATACACAAAAAAAAATAATCACTTGTATTTATTCGTGTCTGTCTGATGCAGCCACACACACACACACACACACACACACACACACAAATATTTCATTATAATATTTGAACTTGTGCAACCTTTTAAGGGTGTCCAAAAACGTTTTTCCACTACTGTGTCTTTCCATTTCCTGAACGTCTGACTTTCCCCTTCACACTAGCAGAGACCATTCCAGAGAATTATATTTTTCATACTTTAGTCGAGTAGAAGTACTTTACCGTGAGTGAACAGCTCTTGCATCACTCTTTGCAGGGCATTATTTTAAAGTGTGTGTAATAAGTATATTGGTAAAAAATAAAATAAAATAAAAATAATAATAATAATAATCTTTCCAAAAACGATGTAAATGTTTGTTTCATTTTGCTTTACCTCTGGTGGTATTTATGTTTGTGAATCCACATAAGTTCATTCATATCTGTTCTGGTCTTACCTCGAGGCCCCGGGCCCCTGTAACGGTTGCTAAGCGACACAGACGTGCAGGTGATTTTCGACTACAGCACGTGAGGACGTAGCTATTACAGGTGTGATTTTTACCAGGAACATCATCATTATGAGATAACTTGAGGCCACTTGTTAGATGAATTATTCTCTTTCCAAATCAGTACATTTAAAGAGATAATCAGCTTTTTTTTTTGTCTGGAACTGAGTATGGGAATAGCTCACCTCTCGACACAACTGCCGTAAAACTTCGACCACAGTGAGCCAAACAAACTGAAAAAGTGTAAAACCATCGCCAAAAGTATAACCAGTCACAAGACCACTTTTTCTAACTTAGTATTCGTGTGATTAACAATGAAGTGACAATTAGTTAAAGTAAACACAAACTTACCTCTAAAACTTTGTTCGCTTACACTTCCGGCTAATGATTTCACACCCACTGATACGGTCAAAGCTTCCTCGCCTCCCATTGGCTGAGTGGAAATAACGGACGACGCTGATTGGTGAACTGGACGAGCTGCCTGCCGAGAGTCATGACGGGAAGGAAGGAAGTGTGTTTTTTCTCAAGTGGGAATTCATTAGAAGGGCAAGACGCTTGTACCAGATATCCGCGAAATCATGTTGTGGTTTTTACAGTCTTCATACATCAACTTGAGAGCGAAATGAAGGAAATGGATGAAATATATAAAAATAAAGAAGATAACCCGTCTCCAGATTGACCCAGTGACCATGTCACAAACACAATTTCTAACATAAATGAAGTGCCAAATGAGCGGAAGGTACTGATTTTGTCCACCTCCTCAGCGTGACTGCAATTGACTTAACACTAGATGCCACAAGCTGCTGCATATACTGTACCAAGAAGACAAGTAGAAGTAGAAAATGCAGGCCTAATACATTAGTTTTAATTGCATGAAAAAAATCCATCCATTTGGATTACAGTTTTAAGATAAAAAACTAATACCAGTCAGCCAAACGTAAATAAAACAAGTAAGCATAAGATTTATGTAATTGTTGCTCACTAATGAAAGCAATATTTTTAAATAAGCAGGTTAATGTTTGTGGAATATGCGTCACATTGGTAATTAGTTTTAACCACATTACATAGTTCAAATTCCGTTCTTTAATATCAATCCTCATTGTCTTGACCATATGAGTCAGTTTTATTATTAGGGTCTGTTACATGGTGACAGCAGTTACTAAACTGAAGAAATTTGTCATTTGACAAGATTAATGTCTTATGACGGTCAGTTTAGTTTAAAAAAATGTATTGCTGCTTGGAGCTTTGCATCAATACATGATTGTGATGTTACTCAGACTCAGTTTTATTGTCATTCAATCAATGGTACATGATAGAACAAAATTGAGTTACCCAGATCTCAGGTTGTGGCATAAGATAAAGAATACAATAAAGAATAAAACCTAAAATAGAATATATAAATGGTATGTAGGGTAGAATAAAACTACCATAAAAAATGTGGGGAAAAAAAAGATAGAAAATAATAAAATTAATTCTTAATATGTGCACAATCTCACAGTGTGCAGGAACAGTAATAGTTAAAGTGGTGGTGCATAAGTAGCAGGAACAGTGAAATAAAGTGGAGATATTAAATAGTGGCATTGTTCAAGGTGCGTGGTATACAGTCTCTGGGGACAGTGTATGGAGGGGGTTGTATAGGGGCACTATATGGGGGTTGAGCAGTTCAGCAGTCCGACTCCATCTGGGTTGAAGCTATTTTCAGCCTCCTCCCAGGGGTCAGGGGAATAAACAGTTCATGTGCAGGGTAGGTGGGATCATGGAGGATGTTGTGTATGTTGTATTTAGCATTTATTACCGATTACTTCTTAACTCAAGTATGACATTGTAAATCTCATTGCATTTTTATTTCTAATCATGTGATGACAATAAAACTATTGTATTCTCAAATGTGAAAATAAATATGTCACACAATAAGCAAAGTGCAAACACCTGCCCATTATATTTATTGGTATTTAGCTTATGGTTAAGCGTGATAATCAATTAAAGACTCAACTCTAAGCTCTTGGAAACAATACTAAATGCTAAATACTTAACATTCAAACTGAATCTAAAAAATGCTACCATCTCTTTGAAACTTTAAATATTGCCAAAATTTGGTTTGGAATTTAAGAGCTTTAATTCAAACCAATTAAAGCAACACAACACATGAAAATCTAAAAAGACATTATTATTTATGTTAGTGTTTGTGGAAACAAATCCCATTGTTTTCACATTAGCTGCTTCATATGGGTGGCAACAGGAATGTATTTTTTGTTTTCACCCAGCTGGTGAATCATCGCTTAAATAAAGGGTTGGTGGTTCTGTATATCATTATGTCATCATAAAGGTAATTTCTTTCCATTAAGCAGCCCAGCACAACTCACAAGACCATCTGGTGTAGAAAATATGTCAAGACAGATTAAAAGGAAGTCAAGAAAAATATATCTGTATATATATATTTATTCATAGTACACAAAGGAGAAGTCATAAAATACTTTGCTGGTTGATTCAGTAAAGCTTCTGTGGTTGACATGTTTGACAAATTTGAGTGTTTCCTTGTCTCTGTAGACCAGCGCAAGGGAATTATCTTCTGGATACACTGTCAGCAGCTGTAATGAAGACAAATCCAAAGCACAGATTTGTAAAGAACAACTCAAACACGTTCAACTGTGCTTCATTCAGTGAATAACACTCACCTCTTCGTCCTCTTCATTAGCAACGTAACATGTGAAGCCTCCTAACTCCGTCTGCCAATCTAAGAGAGACAAAACTCTTCAATCTCACAGACTGAACAATGATTGGTAGATTTTTCCTTCAGTGGGTGAGCGTGTGTAGAAACTCACCCACACATCCAAAGGGCAAAACCAGATCAAGGGCGTATTCGGCTCGTGCTGCTTCTCCATCATGAAGCAGAGTGTAGTTGCCTTGAGACCATCGGCGCAGTTCACCGCTGCATTCAGGTGTACTCAACTCTAAAGGATAAACAAAGTGAGTTTGCAAGTGCAGAGAAACCAAGGTGACATTTCACAGCTTTAAAAAACAAACAAACCTGACTCTCTCCTACTGTTTACTGAGGATGATTCAGCTGAAGAGCCTGAGGCTTCTTGAGCCTGTCCGTTGTCTTGCTCCTTCTTTTTCACTTTATCTTCATCCTCGTCATCGGCAGGACAAAGGTAGTGCAATCGAAGCCCGGTGAAGTTGGAGAGAAGCAGGAAGAAAGCCTCTGAATGTAGCAGCTCCCAACATGCACTCACACACTGAGGCAAAGTATCCAGTACAGCCACCTCACAACATCTACACAAAAACATAGTGCATGGAAATATGGTTCATATGAGTCAGTCTATTAACCGGAAGAGATGGTAGTAAGGATGCACAAGTGTTTTGAGACATGTAGGAGAGTTAACTATATGAGTGACTGCTGTAATTATCAATCTCTGAACAGATTCTATCAGATGAGACATGATTCTGCTTCTCTACTCCATGTCTTGACCCAGAACTTGGGAAAAATGGCTTCAATTTTATAATACAACAGTGTGAAAGAATATCTAGTCATGTGTCTTTAAATGTTTTCTTTTGAATTGGAGCAAGAGGAGAGTCACAAAAGGAAGGAAGGAATTTCTCGCATTTTTTCCCCAGTGATTTCAGCTCCTGCAGCTTTAAGTATGAGTAATGTAGTGAGTAAGTAATGAGATCAAAACGGAATAGAGCTTTAGAAATAATTACGAAACCACCTGGGATCTACTGCAGAAATTCATTCAAAATAACAGTCTTTCAACATGGATTTAACTTGAATATTAGCTGCTTCTACATTGTTTTTCCAAAATCAGATGTTCTTGATATACATTTCCATATTAATTCCAATATAGTTTAACTCTTCAATACATTTTTAAAGCATTTTGTTCTCAGATGTGCACTGAAGAAGACCCTGCATTAGGAGACACAATTATGACTAAATCCCTTCACTACTTTGTCACAGGGGTCTAATCATTCATTTCAAAATCATGCAGACTGGTGGGAGAACAGCTTTGCTTCACTGTTGGACAGGTCTGCATCCCAGCAAGGTGAAGCAATAAAATATTCTGAATTTAGCATTAAATGAAACTAATACTGATTCTTTATAAGTGTTCAAATGTCCTTCTTGCAGGTGTTCTATCCATAGCTGACACAGTTTTGCTTCTAGGCCAATACTACTGTCTGCTTCTCTAAAGTCCAGGTAATACCAAGACTATGGATGAATTAATGCAATCTGATCTGTTTAACAATCCAAACCGACACTACTTTAACATGTCATGAAAGTTAGAAATAAAGGCTGATAAGGTAACACATCCCACCTCTTATTGGGCGGTCCTCTTTGCGTCCACTGAATCTGAGCGAGTCGCAGTGCTTCACTCACCTCCATGAACTTTTCCTCCTGAGGACACGACTCACAATTAATGAGCAGAAAAAGGAAAATGACAAGTAGAAAAAGAGAGAGAAAGAACCTTCAGAAAATCTTTGAGCTGAATTTCAGAACTGTCTTCAAACTCCTCCTGAATCTGTTCTTGGTAGGAAATGTCCAGGTAGACAGGGTTCACCCACTCCATCAGCAACGTCTCCTGGATGAACACACAAGTACAAGAGAAGTGAGCTGGAATGCGGGCTGTCTTAAATGTACAGTGTGTAATTTCTGCCAATAGTGGTTCACGATTAAAGGTTAAAAAATGAAGGAGCAGGTGTTGTTTTGAAACAGTGTGGGATCATGGAAGTTGAGAAAAATCAATGAAAATCGATCTGATATGACTCAGGCAGAAATCGCATTATAAACAAACAAGGTATTAAAGCTCCGTTCATATTATGTTAGTGATGTAAGTTCATGTTATGGCATTTTATGCTAGCAAAATAGCTGCAAATCAAGTTAAATGGTATTATGATCCTAAGCAACAACATTTAATGATTCTGGATTGATGAAAACATTTGATAAAATATTAAGATATTAACAAAAATATGTCACATAATAATGAAAAAAATATATATCACAGTTAAATATACAAAATATACAAATATAAAAAATGCAGATAGAGCAGACAGTTCTACAAATGATTCTGACGCAATTAAAGTGGTTAAATAATTAATAATTGGTACGGGATGAACACATTTGATAAATTATGTATAAAAGACAATAAATATTAAAATAGTAAAATTTTTATATGATCAGAAACATTTTTCAAACATGATTTTTGTGTGAAGCAGCATATAAATGAGGTTAAGATAAACTGGTATAATTTCTAAAAGATGAGGATGATGAAGAGAAGACAGCCATGTTGATGCGTCATGAAGAGAAGAACAGTGACGAATGTGAACTACGCTAAACAGCTGTTTCTTACAACCTCCAGAAAAGAAAATGCTGCAAGATACTACCAAGATGCTCACAGGAAGACTCAGAAAACACACCTCAAGACCAAATCACTGTGGACCAATATTATTTCGAATTTCTAGTGCTGTATGTGTGCACTCACATCTCTTGGTAAGTGTGGGCTCCTGGGGACGGGGGGCTCAATGTAGCGAGGAGGACGTTCAAGAGATGGTCCATGAAACCAGCCGCTCAGAGAGAGACGACACTTATCCTGTGACAAAACCTCAGACACCTGAACAGCCACAGCGTACATTATATGATCAGAAATCAAGAAACCACAGCCTCAGTTGAAAACTATAAAATAATGAACTAAGATGAATTCATTCTTACTTGGTGAAAAGAAATGGGAGAAACTTCGAAGAGGACGAGTGTGTTCCATGATGGTATAAGTGACTTTGCGATGTGCTGCGGTTGGAAATTATCTAAAGAAAATATTACAATTATACATGTTTTTTTTGTTGAGAAATGTAAACAAAAAAATACACACAAATTGTGATGCTCACTGTCTGTTGTGTACAGATCCAAAGTTCCACCATCACTGTTCTGCCACGGAGGAACCAGATACAGAATAAAAGCAACACGCCTGCCCTCCAGTTCATCATCATGACACAGAAGAACATCTGAGAAGAATAGCACATATACAAAATGTACAGACCAGTATTATATTCATCAGTACATTATTAAAGCAGACTAGGAGTAGCATCGTCTTTTAGTAACAAAGATCACCTGTGTATTCATATTTGGCACAGGAAATGTCCACAGTGGGCTCCAGTTCAACCCCCAACACTTCCTCCAGCCACAAACGGAAACGCCCAAACAGCGCTGCTCTGAAAACCAGAATTTAATTAAATATACTGCATTTCTTTGTGCATCTACAACATCATGTTGTAGATGCACATGTAATGACGCCAGCTGCAGAGACTAACAGGCTTCAAGCCTCACATGAGAGACAGATTTACTCTAGTGCCTAAACTTCCATGACATTTTGTTGTTGCATAAATAATAGATGATCTCAGGGGGAAGCTGTCATTGTGTATTTATTTATGATATTTAATGAATGGGCTTCACGGTGTCATGTTTATAATGAAAAATGTGTTTTATTTCTAAATAAAAAGAGAGACTTTTGAATTATTTTGCTATTTGTGTGTTAAAATGTGATACATATAAATATATCAGAGTGGAATACATTTCTATTTAGAAATGTGGCTTGTTAATCCCAAACCTCATACAATGATGACACTGGACTGCACAATGTGACTGCATGTAACAAGCTGAATCTGAAAGTGCTCATTATCTATAACACACACAAAAACATGTTTATGGTTGTTTTTGTCACTCTTTCATCTAACCTCTACTGTAATGTCTGCATATCTGAGGACAAAAGATACCATATTAGAAATGTACACATTGACTTCATTGATAAGTAGATTTGTTTTCCCTTCATTCAAGCTATTTTCCAAACATTGTAATAATATAGCTCTGAATTTAAGTGAAGAGGCATTGTTTCTACTCAAATAACAAGAAAAAAAGTGCCACCACAGCACGAACGCCTTCCACAACCCTGAAAAAAAAACAACCTTGAATATTGTGTTGCAAGAAACTGCAAACCTGTCATTCATGCTAATAAAACGTAGTGATTCGAGCTGAACTTGTATGGGTCTCACAGGTGCTGACTTTTGCTCACACGGATCACAGTTTAGACCCAAATATCTTTTCTATCTTTGGCTTGGCTCCTGCACTAAACTCTTGGCAGGTTTATTAGCACTTAATGTTGAATAATTTAACAATAACAGCTTTGTCTCGAGTCATTTGTCTAAAAGCTTCATCATTTCCACCAGGGTAAGGACTTACAGAGCATTATGTGTTCACTGCCAGCTCCAACACTGCTACCAGCTTGAATAAGAAACTTACCATTTAAATAATGATTTCATTGACTGAACTGTGCTCACTGTTGGCTGCAGAAAGCTGATTTTTACATTACATTCATTGCACATTTGTGCCAAGCACAATGTCAATATTACCATTAAGAATCATTATCAATTAGATTAAAGCTGTGAAGCAAAACACATCAACATTACCCCCTTGTATTATTTACAACCACCTTCAACCCTTGTGTGTGTTGTGCCCTAATTTCTAAACATGCCTTGTTGATCCCCTGCAGCTTTATCAAACCTCATTTACAGGATGTGTCTGACAAAATCTGCAGCTAAATTAATCAATGATGAATGATGATATGACATACAGTACTAATTAAGCAGCAAATACAATCTGTAGCTCCACCTGCTGGATTTGATAAGTGAAGTCTTGACATGAAAATAGCTCAGTTTAAATCCATACAAAGTATATATATA
>JAQQZY010000019.1:40413621-40425137 GCA_030068375.1 Ostorhinchus rueppellii | reverse complement strand
ATGCTGAATAAATGCAATGTGAAACTCAAAATTAATAATTTGAATAATTGTTATTTCAATATTGACAAAAATAATCGTGATATTGATTTTTTTTTTTTTTTTTTTTGCATAATCAAGCAGCCCAATTATGTACCTTATTCCTGCAATAACTTAAAGCACAGTTAGAATCTACAATCCCACAAAATTTGGACGCTGCAAATGTAAATAAAAAGGAAATCCTTTGACAATCCTGCTGGCTTAATTTAACATGAAATATGAAAAAAAAAATTAAATAGCACACAGAAAATATATCAACTAAGACAATGTACCATTTAAAGAAACCAAAAAAGGTCATTGCTAATTTGATGTTAGTTGGCACATCTGAGAACTAGGGCTCAGTTTGACTTTAAATCTCTGCTTGCCTCTATTTTTTTTTTTTAAACAACACTCATCATCATTTTTACTAGTAATACTAACTCTGTGTGTGTTCGTATCGATTGGATTGGATTGTAAATGTGTCTGTAGATATATGTTGTACTTGTGTCTCTCTTGATTCTTGATCTAAGAGATAAAATATCCTGACTGCAACATACATATAAATACAGCAATTTCAATATGATATATATTAGTAAAACACTGGCAGGGCATTTGGCTACACAACTACTTTACATTTTCGTACTTTAAGTACATTTTGATGGTAATCGATAGTCTTACTTACGTTTTGAATTAAGTTAATCACAGTATGTATTTCACAGTATGGAAGAAAGTAGTACTTTCTCAAAAGAACTGAAATCCTTTTGAATCATTGTCATAATAAGTTTATTACGTCCTTATAATCTATAATCATGTTTTTTCATATTTCACATTTTTCATCCCTCACATATGTATAGTTTTAGTGCTACAGTAATGTGAAGGACTGAAAACTGTCGACGTCATACGTGATGTCTCGGTTTGCAGAGGTTTATAAATCTGATCGGACAATATTAGATATGTATTTGGTTTTCTTTCCTCCTGTACTGACCCTGTTTGTAGTGACTCCTTCGGCTCCATGCTTCTTTCACCGCCTTCTTCACCTGATCGTCTTCTACCACTGAACAAAGTCCTGCTGTTTCCTCACATCTCTTCTTCTTTTTCTTCTTTTCGGTGCTTCTACACTCTTCCTGCGGTCGTTTAGAAGCCATTGTGCTAAATGTCAGATCTAAAACCTGGAGATCATTCTGTTCGTCAAATGATCTGACAGGGCTAACTTTAGTAGCGTGTATAGAATTTAGCCACAACGCGTCGCGGACACATGACGTCATTACCATATTAGAACCTGAGTCTAGACTGTCAGGACAAATAAACTCTCGTTTCAAAATTTAAGGGGGTGGATAGTTCTTGTGTGTTTTTTTTGTTTCTTTGTTTTGTTTGTTTTTTGTGAACATGCTAACGAAACTTTAAACCATTTGTTTTGTTTTTTTAAATACAATGTCACAATGCAATTTTGGTCTAACTTGAGTTCTCATTTCTTCACCCATGTTAACGTGTCATACTGTTTTTTCCCTGAAAGACGTTATATGTTATTATGAAAATAAGAACAAATGTCTACAGTTTTTAGTTAATTTTTTCATTTTATTTGGAAAATATTTCGTTTATAAGCAAAACCTTTCAGCCTCCAAACCAACCTTTCCTCATGTTTTAATTGAATTTAAACACACTTTATAAATCGTCTGGTTTATTTAAAAAAAAAAAAACCTTTCTTGATGTCTATGATAAAAGATTTAATGAATAATCTGACATTTAATAACTTATTTATACATTTATTTTAAATTTTTTGTATCTGAATTACTGAAAATGTATTCTGTTCATATACTCATTCTATGACTGTATTTTGCATCTGTATCATCTCTCATATACTGTGTCTTGTGTTACGTGTTTGACAGTATTTGTAAATTGGTATCTAAATAAAGTTGTAGACTGTCAGGACTAGTAGAGAAAAAAAAGATGGCACGTATGATTAAACTGTGCTGTCAGTATACATTTTGAAACATTGTATGATGATGATGTTGGGACTGAACTCTGTATTTCATGACCCTGAGCGGGATACTCGCTTTGATTAAAGGTTAAAGGAGACGGATAAACTGTATATGATGGTATATGATCATGTCAGAACGTGAGCAATCAGTCAATATTATTATCCTACATATACTTGCACTTTACTGGCCACAGAAACACATCTGTCTTAAGGTAGTTATTTCATACAGTGCATTTTTTTCCACAATGCAATTTTTTTCATCTGTAAACATGGTGGTCTATGTAAAACTGGTATTGTGTAGAAACAACAAACTCACAACTTCTATTTTTTAAAACTGGATGCCCATCTTGCATCAGATGAAAATGAGGTTCTGGAGCTATGAATAACCAGAGAAAAAGGTTTGCACAATTATCATTCATCTTGATTTTTGATACTAAATATAAGTATAGTCAGGTATTTTGACTAGATGGTGAGGCCCTTCCTGCTGCCAGTTTTTGTACATCTTTCTACATTAAAAAAGAGAACCTAGATAAAATCATATATCTGACCTATATTCATGGTGGTGGAAGCCTAGGACAGCCTCAGGTAAAATCCAGGACAAAACTATTTGACTTCCGGGACAAAACTATTTGACTTCTATTTTCACATCATCTTCATATGTTGATTAATGTTATCAGAGAAATTATTGTAAGTCTGACTATCTTTCAGAGTAACCTAAAAAAAAAACAAAAAAAAAAAAAACAATCATACAGAATGTTCCACTTAAATATGAGTAGACTTCTTTGGTACATTTCAAGTGTGTCAACTTAATTGCCCTTTGTTGTGACAGACATGAAGAGTCTATTTCATTTCTTGAAGTGAAAGCTGGTTCTGAAAGAGATGTAAATTGTTTAAAACTCAATAAGTCAGCCACCCAGTTGCTTTTTTGATTTTGTAAAAACACATTTAAAGGACTGCTTTATTAAAAAGAAAACAGACGTTGGTACAGGTTAAAATGACAGGAAACTCAATGGTGTAGTTTGTTTAATCAAACAATGTCCTCTTTTGAAGGGCATAAAACCAGGTGCTTAACACAATGGAAGTTGAACTTGAATACTACAAAAATTGAATGTTTTTTTTTAAAAAAAAGAAAGACCCACATTATCTTTTTTTTCTCCAACAGTATAAACACCCCTGCAGATGGTCAAGACTCCTGACATGACACACTCAGACAGGACTGCGCTCACAGAGACAGCCAGACACATTTCATACTTCACATTAGTTGTAGATGAAGTTGAACCTGTAAAAAGAATTGAGTACCATCAATATACATGACACCAGATAATAAACACAGTTGGTACTGGAGGACAAACACCTGATCTCGACAAAATCAAGTATGCTGATTACAAAACTGAAATCAAAATCTCTAATGCATGTCAGTATTTTGAGTTGTGTAAACGAATCACTAATGTCTAAACAATGGCATCCATTATATATTCACATATGTGCTAACTTGGTCAAATTTACTAACAGATATGATCATGAAGCCAAAAGAAGAAAACATATTAGGAGCAGAATCTCTCAACTCAGTTTTAGACATTTGCTCTTGTGCTTGGGGATGGTGACAGATTTTCTCTGCAGGATCCAACAGTAATCACCATCATGTTTGGGTTGAAGCCCTTTGGAACCTGGGTTCCATTTCAGAAATATCTGGATGAAATTTATCACCTGTTCATCCTTTACATCACCCAAACTAGGAGTAAAAAAAAAACAAAAAATAAGAATTCATCTGTGGCTTTATGCCTCTCCCCTACTCACTTTTTAAGCCAGCATATTACTTTCATCACAAATTTTTCTTCAAATTTGTAAAACCTGAGTATAGGGCTGAGTGATAAACCGATAACGATATATATTGTGAAATAATTTGTCTTTAATAGAAATACAAGACATTCTCGATACAATTTCAATTCAATTAATTCATTGAAAGCATATAAAGTTTCATTTTTTGTTTTACACTAGTTATGGAATGCACACCCACGTATATACCCCTGGTATTGTTTCGAGAAGACGGTCTGTTTTGTTTGTTCTCCTTTAAAACTTGAAAGCTTTCGCTGGTCAGAGTTTTAGTTTAGTTTTAAATATATGTACCTGTTATATTTATCTGAAACAGCTGGATAATGCTCTTCTGCAAATTTGTCATGTTCAACCTCGGACAGAAAATAAATCATATTTAAATCAAAAATTACCTTCTGATGTCTTATGAGAAACAGAAAATTTCAGCTTGACAAAAATAGTAATTTGATTTATATTGTGATACTTATTGATATTGTCTAATATGAAAAAATGATCATGATAAGATTTTTTCCATATCGCCCAGCCCTACTTGGGTGATAGCCTAATTATCACTAATCCATTAGTCTTTCAGTGCTGATGCATCTAAATTACTTCCCTCAGGTGAACATCTTCAAAGATGACTCCATCACAAGCAGCTCGATTGTTTACATACTAAACTGAAACGTCACATTTTACAAACTTGAAGAAAAATTTGTGATGAAAGTCATACGCTGCTTTAAAGACTTGCAGAAACCTTGACCCAATATATTTCTTAAGCTGCTTCATTTTTGTATTAACCTCTAATAGAGAACTGTTCTGTGAGCAGGGGTAAAAAGACAGTGAAGACAGAGAAACACTCAGAGGACTCCCTGGATGTATTATACAGGATATTCACTTGACTGAGCTTGTGAGAAAAGAGAGAGTCAAATAACATAACTCAGTTATTGGTCCAAGATGGAGGATGGAGAGGGTGTGTCTCCAGAAAGGGTCAAATAGTGTTAATAACCTAGTTATATACCCAAACTAAGGAAAGCAATGCTCACAAATGCACATTTGTAAAGGAGACAGAGGCAGATGGTTTAGGCCAGTTATGTCTATGTCTATGAGTAATCTGGAGACCCAGATGGAGGACAGAGTACAACGCAAATTCTACACACAGCAGCACACCAAGACCCACAGTCCAAAGATGACTAAAACAACAAGTTGTGGTATAATATCTCTAACAACCTCTTTTCCTTTTTTCAGCCAATTAAAAACACAAACAATACCTGCTCAATAGCTGTGGTAGACTGGAAATGATTGGTCCATATCCAGGAGCATTGTCATACAATTCAAACAATGGCGCTGCCACCAGTTTATAGTTCTTGGGGACAGCAAACAGTGCTGCAGAAACAAAAACAAAAACTCCATATTTCAAAACCACATGGATCAGAATTAAACTGTTTCAGAGCTTCAAGTGTTAATATAGTCACCTTTTTCTTGCAACTGAACGAGAAAAAGCTTCTTATGCTCCTTAGGTTTGGTGATGTGAGCTGGAATATATGGGTACTGGAAAACAAAACACATAAGTTCAGTTTAGCCCATGATATTGCTCTGATGAGCTGACCCAGATTCACAGTGAAGAGAGAAACAAAGAGAACCGTCATCAGCTACAAACCTGTGGTGGCTCAAAGTTGGGGCGCCACCAGTTGCCAATGCAGTCATCGATCACCCAGTCCTGCTTGACCCCGTCCTGCCTTCCTAGAATCTAACACCCAAATGAAAATCAGCAACAAAGCTGCAAAGCAACACCAAACTAATACACCAGGGTTTCTGCAGGTACCAGTAACTCTAATTTAATGCTTTGTAATGCTCTTTTTAATGCCACTTTAAACAAATTTAATGCTCAGGTCCAACTGCAGATATAGCTATATATATAGTTTTATGATGGTTTACCGTCGACAGGCTTTAACAACGTTCTGAAAAGGTCCTCCTCCAACCACTTCTGCTGAAAGTTGCATTTTTTAATTTTTCTGACATTTGCTAATATTCCCACCACTCTTTCACCATGGCATGAGCACACTCACAGCACATTGCATTCCAAGCATCTGGTGTGTATCAGCCATAAACCATAGCCAATTAAAGGGTCCGCCCTGTCAACCATCACACTATACTTCGGATCAAAATTATTACATGTTTACATAATCAAAATAAATAGTGAATAACCATGTTTTTCCATCAACTGTATTTAATCTTTTTAATGCCTCTGGACATCAAATGTAATGCTTTTTAATGCCATTTAAGGCCTTAATTTTCACAAAATCTATTTAATGACTTTTAATGCTTTTTAATGACCCGCATAAACCCTGCACACTTATGATGAGCGTTACCTCTGTCATCAAGCGTTTAAGACCCTCCACCTCATCCTCTCCTGGACTCAGCTCCCCACCAGGCCTATGGGAGAGAAACACATCAGAGGATTAACAAAATAAAACACATGTAACTGTTTCTAAAATGAACAGGAAAAACTCACAGTTTGAAAAAAGTGGTTCCCAGCTGTAGGAGTAAGACATGAGGCAGTCTGTGTTCGTGGACAATGAGAACGCCCTCCACTGTCCTCCTCATCCCCATTTTATCAAACTCCTCTCGCATCCGCTGGAACCGGGCCGCCACTGAGCTGTCTTTCTCATACAGAGGCTCTTTGGTGCCAAATGTGTAGTTGGTAAGAGGGTAGCTGGAAAAGGAAAACAGATATATATTTTTTTAATTATTGAAAGTCAATGATGATTGGGAATTAATGATACAATACTACAATCATCTTCTATAATTTGTGGAAAAGTACATAGACATATAAAAATAATACTAGCAGTTCGATGTAGATATAATATAATAAAGCAAAATGTATCATAGCAATAAGCAATCAATCAATCAGATCATTTATCAAGGAAAATGTTTTTATTAATTTCATTGTAAATATATTGTTTTATATTATATAGGCTGTGAGAAAGTCTGATAACTTGTGTTTTAACAAATGCACATACTAATAATAACAACAACAGGTACTGACCTAAATGTGACACACATTAAACGCATGACCCATTTGGCATTTTTAGCTTCCGTAATGCAGGAAGGTTGATTTAGATTTTTTTTTTTTTTTTCAATCACCCAGAACAATGCTGACAGGATAAGGACAATCTCATTGATTACAACACTGGAGCATACTGTATACACATGGTAATCCACTATGTTCTTTTTCTTTTGAGGTTTGTATTTTGTTTTGGGTTTTTTTAAAGTCTTCTTTATGTATGTCCATATCTGCTACATGTTCTTAAAAAGAAACAAAAAACAGAAAGCGTTAAAAAAATTTACCCAATACATCTGAAACTACGTTGACCCTTTTTCCTAAAATAAGGTGGAAAAGGATTTGAGACGGTCAGAGGTTATAATATGGGTGATTTAGGTCCATTTTAATTGACTGTGAAATGGGATAGATCCTAAACTTAAACGTACGTATATATTGAGGACTGCAGATGTAAATTAGCCAAAGGCTAACTCTGGTACGATGCATCAAATGCAACATTTATGTTTAAAATTGTACATGGTCAATAATAACTAAAGCATAAGTATATAGCTTTATGACTTTGATCTTGATGCAGATAATACTAAATATACTGTCCATTTTGGGGTATTTAGACTGTATGCATAATGTCGAAAGATTATATTGATGGTTTTCTAACTAAATAATTATTGAAAAGGCTATTTTAATCCCATCTCACTCTGTTTATTCTTACGGGCTTAATAAAGACGAATATTAGAGGTCCAACTGTTTTACACTATCAATAAATCCAATTTACTCAACTTAGGTTATTGTTATCTGCTTAACATTAACTACACACAGTATAGTCTGACTTTAGGCTAATAGAACATGAAAGCATAGTACTTTTAGGCATAAAACATTTTCCTATCGTCCACAGATATGTTGTGTGTAATATAAATTGTAAATATTCGGTGTGATTTGGTCGTGATCTCGGGGACCTCATTGACTGGTACAAACATTACAAATGGCTGAACGCAGGAACACTGGGCTGAAGCTAGTTTGGTTTTACGGTCCGTCCATCTTTGTTAGTGTTGCTGCTCTAGTATTGTAACATCAAAGTAAAACTGAGCAGCAGCTGTTTGAGCCTGGCATCCTTAAGAAAGACAATAAACTCACAGGTTGATGGTCCTCTCCAGTGTGAGCGGCTTCGCGGGCCCGCTGATGTATTTGTTCCCGAACTGAACGGCACCACCGCGCGGCCAGCCGGTGGACGAGCGACTGGGAGGAACAACCGACATCACGAACCGAGGTAAACCGTCTGCAGACGAGCTTCAGCCGGGAGCTGGTTTGTATGTCGATAGATTATGAAAGCAACGAGGCTAATACTCAACACTTCAGCAGATAGTCTACAATAATTTCTCCGCCGTCGGTTTCCTCGGTCCTCCACTTCCGGTAAGGTTTTCTAAGCGTCACATCCGGTGTCGCCACCTGTTGGTTTGGTGGAGAACAACAAGCTCCTTACAATGAAACCAACAAAATGCAGTTCTACTAAATCAGGGGTGTCAAACATACGGCCCGCGAGCCAAAACCGGCCATCCAAAGGGTTCAATGCGGCCCACAGGTTGAATTTACCAAGTGCAAAAATTACATATATGACATCATTCATTCAGTCATTTTCTATACCCGCTTTATCCTCACTAGGGTCACAGGGGTCGCATGGAGCCTATCCCAGCTACTGAAGGGCGAAGGCGGGGTACACCCCGGACAAGTCGCCAGATCATCACAGGGCTGACAAAGAGAAACGAACAATCACTGTCACATTCACACCTATGGGCAATTTAGATTAGCTGATTATGTTCCAAGGCTATCACTGAGTCAAGTTAAAGTGTTTCATCTTACACATGCCCATTACCTAAATGGATTGTGCCTTTGTAGAGCCACTGTGATCTGTAAATGATAACCTGAGGCATAATTCTGTTAAAACTGTCCATATTTTTCTTTAGGAATTTCTGTTCATTCATGGAAGTTCAGATTATTCACCTTTTTGTGAACAGACACTTTGTTCATATTGTAATTTTACTTTTTTCACTAAAACACATAGAACATGTAGAGTTGTTATTATTTATAACTTATTGTGCTATGATTTTACTAGCCTGGCCTGTTCAAGGATACATTTATATAACCACTGAACTAAAACGTGTTTGATATCCATGTACTAAACCACGATGTACATTAATTAAGTTGTAGCTACGGGCCTTGAAAGAGGAAGAAAAGTGATGATGATTCTAAGGGCCCAAGACTGACAGGGGCCATAAAAATAGTTGAATATCAGTCAGTATTTTCCTAAAATTATTAACCCATCACCATGAAAGTATGTTTGCTTCACAAGGTATTAATAGACATTAGGTGTCTGGCTCAGGCTTAACTCTCCCACTCCTGACAGTTATATCTGAAGGAGGAGTTGAGTTTTTTGGGGGGGTTTTAATGTGAAAATGTGTCTAATTGCAGGAGGAATTGTATTAATCTACACTATTCATTTTATAATAAAGCATTATTATCATCTTCTACATAATGACCCATAGGCAAAACAAAAACAACCTACATTTCTCATTGAATGCTGCATAGTTTTAGTCCATTTTAGTTTCAGCTGGGACCATGTATAGGTGACACTGTGAGGCCAGGGAAGTGTGGAAGTGGTCCCACAAGAAGGAAAACTGAAGGACAGCAACCCTAGCAGCAATACAGAAGCAGCCAAAGTGAAATTTACTTCCATCCAAAAAGTTAAACTAAATTTTATTTGTATTTATAACATAAAATAAAATCTAATACCATATATAAGATGGCTTAAATATGGTATCTTGCATCTGTGTCATCAGTCTTGCATGAAGTCACAAATATCTATTGTAAACTGAATATTTTTTCATGAATGCACAGTGTTATATTTTTAGGGTTTCCATGGTTTGCTGTGTTGAAGTGGTAGGGCCCAAAGTGCTGTTTTTTCTCCACGGGGCCCAAAATCCATGGAGCCCTCAATTCTGTTTAAGATTTTATAACTGTAATATATGAATTTTTCCTATAACATCAACTGGATATGTTATATATTTAGTTGATTTATCATTCTAACTTTATGGGCAACAATGTGCAAGAAATCACGTAATCATGAATGAAAAGTGGTAACTATCCTACCTTTAAAAATATTTTAAAGATGTAATTTTATAGAGTGATAACTCATGAAAAAACATTTATTATGTAATCTTCATAATCTAAAGTAGTTTCTATGGTTGATTTGTGATCTATTACCATGGCTGTTATTTATACTAGACTTGGAAAATAATATGAAACTATACAGTTTTAATTTTATACCACTATTCAAAAACTGACCTCAACATGATCATAGGGTTGATATTATAATAAAGCTGATATTAATACACAGCATCCCACCATTTCCAAGAGAGACATTTTAGAAACATCTGAAAACCAGTTTGTAGGAGACACCTAATTTTGTCTTCTCATTTTGTTTTTTTTAGCTTCCATTTACAAAATGGCTAATTACAAAAACACAGTAATTATTATTATCTTATATTATAATAATCAGACAATCTTCACACATTAATTTCATCTTAAAAGTTATCTTATGACGTTGTAAAATGTAAAAATTAAACGCTTTGCTCACTACTGTGTTCTTTATAGAATTTGAACCAACATCCCATAGTTTTTCTCAATCTTCTTCATAGCTGGCTCATATGATAACACGAGTTATCTCCATGACAACTGAGCAAAGTAAGGAGGACCACAAAGAGCGGTTAAATGCACCAGAAGAAGACATTCAGTGAACCTTGAGTTTTGTTTTTTTTTTTTTTTAAAAAAAGGCAGAAATAATGTATCAAAGAAGCTGAGGGAATGATTCAGTCCATTCAATATTCCATTTAATAGTCATATCTATGTCTCTTATCCATCTATTGTAAACATGGTGTATTTTACCACAGTAAATGTCTTATGGTACATAATCATACGTGCAATGCAAATTTCAAACAAAAGTTAAAAAAGGACAAAGACACTGCTGGATTTATCGATTACATCACACCAAGGGGATCTCAGTTCTTTGGTCCAGTGGCCCACCCGCTGTGGTGTGCTGCTGTAAGGTGGTGGTCCCTGTAGGAAGTGCCATGGATCTTCCCCCTTTACCCTTTACTGTGGACTCTCCTGCCTCCATCACAGTAGTTGGTCCCATATTTTGTAATTTGCGCTGTCTGAATTACTTGTCATCCACAGATTTTGTTTCTTCTTCTTTCTGACTTTGAATCACGCCCTCATTGCTGCACTGATCACCCATTTTTCCAGATGCAGCTTCTGCCACTCCCACTTCTGTTGTCTTCAGTTCTTCTTCAGGTTTTTCCTGTGATTCTTTAATAATAGCTTCACTGTTGACTGGAGTTGGTTTCTCATTTCTGATCTTATTCTCCTTTTCAGTATCAATAATTGATTTGCTTTCAACCACCTCAGTTTGCCTGCTCTTCTGGACTATCTCAAGTGCCTCATCAACTGTAGAAAGAGAGAGGATAAAACACCCAAATTAGTATAGTGCTATGTGAATGTAGAAACAAATAAACACAGCAGTATCAATCAATCAATCAATCAATCAATCAATCAATCAATCAATCAATCAATCAATCAATCAATCAATCAAATTTTATA
>JAQQZY010000019.1:40396050-40413521 GCA_030068375.1 Ostorhinchus rueppellii | reverse complement strand
ATCAATCAATCAATCAATCAATCAATCAATCAATCAATCAATCAATCAATCAATCAATCAATCAATCAAATTTTATATTATATAGAACCAAATCATAACAACAGTTATCTCATGACACTTTACAAACAGCTGGTGGAAACCAGACTCAGTAGAAACACGCATTACAGATGCAGAACCTAAGGTCTTGTCCATACAAATACAGATATTTTATAAAATGTTTATGCCAGTCATCCACCCAGAAACAGCATTATTTGTCAAACTGAGATTATTTATAACATTTTCAAAGGTGCAGATTTTTTGGACGATAGAGAGTTTAGGAAACAATGATGTAACACACACCAAAAACAATAACCAAAACACAATATATATTGGTTTCTCTAAAACTGGTTGACACTAAAGATTCTTACAGATTACAGATTACTTGGCATTTCTGTACTGCATCACTTGTCGTTTGCAGTTTTCATTTTGCTCCCGGCTAAAGCACCTCACTAAGCATCTTCAAAATATTATTTGACATATCGTGATAAGAGGCAAAACAATTATTTTGGGCGCAGCACATTTTACAAACTACCAGCATCAGCAAATCTTGACTGACGGCTAATGTTACATTGCTATACTGCAAGTTCTGACTTTGACAGAAACTAATAGCTTCAAAAACTGCACATAGAATTAATTGTGTTAGTTTTGACAATCAGTCTGATGTTCAGTGATCCAGATTTTTTTTCAGGTTGGTATTTATGACTTAGATATTCAGTATTTTTTTCCCCAGTATCTTTAATTGACAATTGGCTTTTTGCTGCTACAAATTACTTTACGTTAGCCCTAAAATCCATTATGGCTCTGTTATTGATGGCTACTGGCACAACATTGCTTGTTTAAGTGTTGTCATTTTTAGGTTCTCATGTGTACAGAGATATTTTGTAAAATGAAAATCACGTGGCTAAACTTTTTTCCACAGTGAGGCTGAATATCTGTATGTAAGATATGTGGACTTGGCCTAAAACTTACCAGTGGTCTTAGTTTCAGCCGCCGGGAGACTGGATCTTTCCTCGGGAGACATCTGCAACTCATTATCTTGGCCTGAACTATCATTGGAGGGTGTCAGACTTGTCAGATGTTGAGAAGTAGCACTTGAGTTTTCAGGAGCACAGAGGCCAGAGAGAGTTGGCGTGAGGGCAGTGCTTACATCGTTAGGTGGGTCTGAGTCAGTCGTGAGTTGGGGACTAGTTGTCACAGCTGCAATGGGTGAAGTCGTGGTGGTGGAGGGGGTGTCAGTGGGTTGTGTTGAACTGGAGGAAGTGGAGGGGATTGAGGCAGGGGTGGAAGTAGAGATGGTGGTGGTGGATGTTGGGCTTGTGGTTGTGGAAGAGGTGGAATTAGTAGTAGGAAGGGTGGAGGACCTGGTTGCAGGGGTGTCAAGTGAAACTGTAACTGAAGTGCTACTCAAGGTGTCTGTTAAGTTAAGAGGCTGGGATGTAGTTGTAGTGATGGGTGAAAGTGTAGCTTCAGAGTTGCTAGAGGTAACAGCAACCAAAGTAGATTCATCACTAACTGTTGTAGCGACATTACTAGTTTTTGGGGAGCCTGCTGGCATAGTTGATGTGCTGGTGGAGACTGAAGATGTTGTATCCACAGTGGTGATGACAGAAATAGCTGCATCAGTACCAACTGTAGGAGTATTATCAGCCAAGAAAGTACCATTTGGCTCTGGCAAAGTCAATTTAGTTGACAGATCTGTTGATGTTGTAGAAACCACGCTTTCATTGCACAGAACAGAAACTGTTTCCAAAGTGGTAATGGAAGGCGTTGTTATTATTGTTGAGGTGGAAGTGACAGGAGGGGTTGGAGTAATGGACTCAGAGGAAGTGGAAGGAACTGAGATAGGGGCAGGGGGCTCTGTGGGTGTAGTGGTGTTTATAAGTGCTGTTTGTAAGGTAGGGGCAGGTAGTTCCATAGTAGCAGGATTAGCTTTGCTGTCAAGCTCTGTAACATTCGTGGGTGTTGTGTCCTCTGTGGTGGCGTTAACAGAGTCAGTGCATATATCTGTGTCAGAGGGAGTTACAGTATTTGAAGGGGAAACTGTAATATTAGATGAATCAGGGACTGAGTCTGAGATTGTCGGTACAGTAGGAGTGTCGGTAGCACTGAGAGCAGGAGCTGAGGTGGGTGGAGCTGCAGCTTTAGTGGGCGTGTCTGTCTCCCCTTCCTGAATTTGCGCTAGCTCGTTCTCTGGGGTGTTTCGACCAGATGTTGGGGGAGGCGGACCTGGCTTGATAACTGGCTTTGGAAGCAAAGGAGGTTTCCCAGCTGACTCGTGTGCTGATACACTTGGCCGAATTTGATGCCTTGTGTCTGAAGAAAAGAATTAATGTGCAAATTGTTTAGAATATCATCACTTGTGAGGATGACTGAGTCTTTTTGTGTATATGTGTGAGTTTTACCTGATGAGGCTGACATTGTTCGAGGTTTTGTAGGAGGTGGCTCAGGTTTACTGTCAATGATAGTACCTGAGGCACAAAGATCATTTACATCTTATTTTAACAGAGCTAATTAGTCTGTTATTTCCCCATAAACTGATAAATCTTCAAATAGATTAACACTGAGGAAAAATCCCACAGCTTCCAGACTAATTTTACTCAATATCACTAAGCTGGAGCAAAGAAGGATTTAAATACATTAGAAATCAAATAGATAATAGGACATACCTTCGGATTCTGCCTTTTTCATCTCTCCCTCCTGATTCTACAAGATAAAACAAGTATTTACATCATTTTCATTTAATTCAGCAGCTATAATTATATTTCACTTCAGAAATACACACCTGTGTCTCTCCTGGCTGAGGTTTGGAGACTCCAATACGTTGAAGCATGAGATGAAGCTTCTGTTCAAAGCTATTTTGGCCATCAAATTGTTTCTGAAATCAGCAACAGCAGAATTATTTTTAAAACTAATCAATTGGTCCACTGTAACGATTTGGAAGCATGCACAACTTTAAGCACTCACCTTGTTTCTGGCATTAGTTGGCCCCGATGCCGCTGATCCAGACAGTAAAATGAGAGACTGGGACTTCCCCTCTCGGAGAGCGCGACGGGGAGGCACCGCTTCACTCCTCAGTGGTGGAGCACCAGAAACAGGTGTCTCCTGAACAGCTGGCTCCCCGGTGACAGCAGCAGGAGGCTCTTTGCCTTTCTCTTTTTCATTTTCCTTGTCATGTTCTTTCACTCTGTCCTTATCCTTATCTTTTTCAGCTCTGGTGACCTCCCTGAGAGGGCGAATGAGATCAGCGATGGACGCCTTTTTGGGCCGACCCTCATGGCTTGTCTCTGATTTCACTCCACGTCTCTTTTTAAGAGTAAAGAAATCTCCAAGCTTCCTCCTGAGTGTTTTTGTTGGGGGTGGGCAAGGTACAGAGCTGGCAGGAGCCACTTCATGCACTGTGATGGTTTCTTCATCTTGCTTTTTCCTATATAAATTATCACAATTTCTTAGAGACAACATACTGCATGTTCATTTGATTGTAAAACACAGTAAATACAAGGCTTTTTGAGTAAACTTGTCATTTTTGTACAATAACTTGCAGCTGTTGATACTCACAGTGTATCAGCAGGAAGTACTCTCTTAGTAAAGAACTCTTCAACTCCTTCATCTACTCGTCCAATGAGTTCAAGGACTTCATTTTCACTCTCAATTATTGTCTCCTAATTACCAAAGACATGCAGAGAAAACAAACACTTAACATTCATTTTGCACCCAAGTGATGATAAAGAGCAACTTGAATCATATTTAACTTTACATTACACAACCCTCACCTCTAACAAACCCACACACTCTGGCACTAGCGGTTCTTCTGCCTCTATAGGTATATTTTGGTTCGAATTTCTCATCCACTTCCATGCTACAAACCAACCTCCTGGGAGTCAGTTGCTCAGTAACGTACAATAGGGGGGGGCGTCACTGGATTTTACATGAGGAATGAGAGCTCAAAGATAACTCATTTTGCCAATGTAGGTAATGGGATATCAAAATTGAAGCTATACAGTGTTGCATCATCATGATCATATTAACATCTGTGCCCACAAGTAGCAATAAAAGCCAAGAGGTTGACTGCAGAACACAAATTTAGCAGAAGTCACCGTTACATGATATCCTGTCAGGGGAATTGCTTGAATTTTGTCTCACTGGCCACTGGCTCCAAGGGAGTGACTATGTCTCCATCCTAATAGCTCTGTGACAACATGATCAGTGGAAAATGGAGACACACACACACATACACGGGCTACATCTTCATTCAGAATCCAATAAAAATTAAGCACCACTTGATTTTTTTCAGTGTCAGCAAGAAAAGGCATTCAGTCCAGAGTACCGCACGAGCTCGTACACAGTCATCATGCGCTTACACAGAAAAAAAATCCCACTGTGGGTTTCCTCAAACAGCCGGTGACCGGTACAATGGGACTGCCTCATTCAAACAGGGACCAGGCATCTTTTCCAGCTCTCCCCCTCCATCCTTCCCTTCCCCCTGCCTCTCCCCTCTGTACCCTATTACATTCTCCTCTCTCCCTCCCTTCCCTTTTCTCTCTACACACCACCACCTTTCCTTCACGCTCCATTAAAAGAAAAACACAAAAAATAAAAACCTTCCTTATCCTCTTTCACTGTACCTGTGGTCTGGTAGGACGATAATTCAGTTTTTGTCGGTGAGGTCTTGGTCTGCTCTGGGTGTAGTGCCTGAGCGCTGGTCCGCCCAATGGCAGCTCCATTGGGGAGACACGGCACGCTGTTGCCGTGGAGCTCTGTTGCCTTGGCTCTGTTGCTGAGGCACGGTTGCTAAGAGCACGAGCACCAGCAGTATGTAATGCCTTCACTGAGGTGGGAGGGGCCAGGCTGGCTAGACTGACAGATCTGACAACAGAACCTCGCCTTTTCTCTGCCCCCTCCCTCCAAGAAAAAAGCCATGAGAAAAAAAGATATTGATAAAATAAGAAAAGGCAGGGAGAGAGGTTTAACATGACCACATTAGCATTTGTTTCATTCCTCCAAACTCGCCTGTGTCTAGTGCTTGTACGGTGTGAACACAGAGTAATGGATATATCTAAAATGAGCAAAATGTTCTGTTGGTTATGTAACAAATTAATAATTTATTTTATATGCGGAAAAGATGCTCTGAAAGCTTGTAAGTGACAGGCTGACCTGGTAGTTTCTTCTCTTACTAGAAAAGTGAACAAATGAACACACTTTAAATAGAGAAATGAGTCTGATGTCACACTACCACCATAGGAAGCTCTCTGAATATTATGTCAGAAAACAGTTAGCAAGTACTGCTCAGAAGCCATAAATTTAGGCACAGAGACACACCTAAAAACACTAATATAGCAGCTTCCTCTCTGTGATAGCTGGTAAGGCAGGTTTAATGGGAATTATGCCACCTAGTTTTCATATTTTGAATGAAACAGCCAACATTATGTCTTCTTTTATACATTTAGACATACATTTTATGATTACTACAAGTTGTAAACACTTAAAAGTAAATTACAAAACACCCAAACATTTATTACAATGATTTACTGTAATAGTCTGATCAAACCTGCACAGTCTTGCCAACTTTTCCACAAGTATTTACAATTTTCCCTTGCAAATGATTATTTCCATTCAAAGCACATAGTTGCCAGTTCAACCAAACAACCCAGAAATAACTTGCTCTCGTCAATGGCCCCATGCAAGTTTTTCCATGTAAAGTAATATGTCACCAGTTATGTCAGTGCTACTCTGCAGAGGTAACATAAATTTATAGTGATCTGGAAGTGGAAAAAATAAAGTATTGGAGCACAGTTGTGTTAAACTTTTTTACACTTGGTTATAATAATGTAGCCCATAAAAACAAGGTTCACTATTATAGCCCATATTTCAGCCTATATACGATTCGGAACCAGGAAACATTTTCGATGCTGTTGGTTACATTTTGTCTGATACTTTATCTTTTCGTTTATTTAAACCAGAGGGAGGAATTCTTGACCAGAGGCATGAAGAAGGATTTAGGGGTATGAATGAATGATACCGTGGAGAGTGGTGTGAAGGGGAGAAACCAGATTTTTATTTTTATTATTTTTAGAATTAATGACAACGGTACATGGTGCAATAATTTCAGTTGTGTGTGTATGTTTAGACATTAAAATTGCTATCTAGTGAGATAATTTCTTTCAATCATGTTCAGCGAGTTGGAGTTACATTTAATCTTAAAAAATACTTGTGCGTGTGCGTGTGTGCGCGCGTCACGCATACCTTAAAGAAGTGTAACTGTGTGCCCATCCTACACCTAAAGCTATCATGCCGCCCTCTTGTGGATGATTTAAGATTTAGCATCATTAATTACGCTTATAACATCATGTCACTGTGGTGGTCTGGTTGTATCAGGAAGTCAGAAAATTGTGTTGAGGTAAAAAAAAAAATGATCTCAAAGTGTCGTCGTAATCTGGTTCTGTCATTTCTGTATATATATTATACTCACCAACGCATTCTTAGACGCCACGCCCACGTGCAATTTCAAAACTGGCGCCCATCAGCTGGAGCCACGACAAAGTCACGCCTCTTTATTCCCTCGGAGCTGTATGCGCGCATGCCCATTGGCTTGAATGGGCCGCCATTTTGTGTTAGGCCCACTCTTCTAAAGCGGGAGAAAATTATTAGGCAGGCACATAACGCATACGGACGTCTGCAGGGGGACCGAAGGTATTAACCGGAGGTGCTCGACTTCCAAGTGAATACAACGAGGACAAGACGCGGTGTACAGTAAGCAAACTGACTATTTTGCCCCCAAACACGGAAACGTTTTTGTAGGATCTGTCGTCGGCCTCTAGGTGTCACGGTAGTGCTTACCGGCCAGGCGGCTGGCGGGGGGTGTTTGTCTCCCTCTATCGTTATCCAAAATTCACTAAATCAGTCTATAAACTGCTACTCCCATCTCGGTTCAGCGTTTTCTTGCTTTTTGGCTGATATTGTGGCATATTTAATTAGGGATGCCTGTATTTGTGATTATTTCGGTTTTAACTTTGTTCAGGCCTGTCGTCCATCTTATAGTGCCCTTTGTTTCCTGTTTTCAGATGTACTCGCGCCTCTCGAGTTAACGAACTAAGACGGGTGGATCTTTTTAGTTTTATTTATACATTTTCTAGTGTCTCAGCATTAAAATAGTCACTTGAGCTGAAGGTACAGATGTTACTTGTGATGTAGGACGAGTGAGTTCGACCCAGTGGTAAACTGATCGGGTGATCGTAATATTGGCAAACAAACGTAGCAGTTCAGCCGTCAGTGGTTTATCTAAAGGGGTCAGTGAGGAAAGGCGCAAATTAGTTTTAAAAAGTTTACCCTCACTGCTGGACCACCCAGAGACATTAGAAACAAATACGACCCGCTTCCTTACAGCATATTGTGAAGGTCTGGAGTTGTTGCCCTGTCAAATAATGTGCTCTGGCTTTATATGTTTCGCAGGGAGTTAATACTCGTATTCAAGGTAAGCTAGGATGTCCCGTTTATCTTGGTCAGATCATGAGCCATGCAGTGGGGTTTGCTGTCTGAGAGGTGCAATATAAACAAAAATACATCAAGCGTTTCCCAGTTTCAGTAATTTCCCTTTCAATGCCAAATGTACTTGCAGCCCAGAACACGAATATATGTAAAATCATTGTGGAAGGTATCAAAAGTAACAGTGCCTGTGCTCCTTAGGCTCTTAGGTCCTTTCTGCATTACAGCAAATTCCTGAATAAATGACAAATTCTACATTTTTTTTATCCACTTAAGTAAAATGTTGGCGCTGAATATCACTTTAACTCATGTATTAGACTCATATCTTGATAAGCAACTGCCCAGGTGTATTGGCATTATAACGGACACTAATTTCACTACTGCATTAAACAAAAAAGTTGTGACTCAACAACACCACTAGGGGTGACTGTGATGACAGCAGCTGTGTACCCATTTAACACACAAGGAATGTAGAAATTTTGAAATGCTTTGGGTTGTTTTGTTTTGCTTTTTGTTTTGTTTTTTTTGCATTTGTTTCGTTAGTGCCCATATTTCAGTTTTGACTATGAGAGGGTAAACAAACAATTGGCACTATAAAACTACATGCACTGATATGTTCTCATTTTGGGGACTTTTTTTTCACTTAACTATATTTTGTCTACTTTTGTCAAGTTATAGAGTGTTGATTGGCCCAGTGCCATGGAGGGCGAGGTTGTTTCCATGGATACTGCTCAGGCTGATATCTTGAACCCAGATGGAAAGGGTCTACCAGACTGTGGAGAAGCCTTGATGCAGGGAACAGCTGTAACTACACAAGGAGAGGTGGCCAGTAACATGGAAATGATGGTGATGGATGCTCTAGATCCAACCCTGTTACAAATGAAGACTGAGGTGTTGGAGGGAGGTGGCACAGTGACGGTTACTGGCGGAGACGAGGGTCAGATCATCACCCTCCAGGTAGATGAATAGTTCCCCCAAAAAAATGATGATAAATGATGAGTATTTGGCCATGTTCTTGAATGGGTCCATCACTTGATCATGCTGAAAAATTTCTTGTTTTTTCTATTCATACGTAGGTTGTCAATATGGAGGAACAGGCAGGTGCTGCATTAGGTCTTGGGCAACTTCAGCTTGTGCAGGTGCCAGTTACAACAGGAACTGTGGAAGGACTCCAAGCCACCTATGTTGATGCATCAGCAGCTAACAAAGATGCTGAACCTGTTATCTGTCACACACTTCCCTTACCTGAGGGTTTCCAGGTGAGAAACCACTGCTGTGGGGATATGTCAATTTTTTTATTAGTTGATCGATTTTCTTGTTTTGAAATCTCCTTTTTATTAAAAGTGGTTTGTTACTTTTTAGGTGGTAAAAGTGGGTGCCAATGGAGAGGTGGAGACTGTAGAACAAGAGGAGCTCCAGGCAGCTCATGAGGATCTTCAAGGGGTTGTGGCAGAGGAAGAAACAGCAGTGGGAGAGGATATTCCTGAGCCTGAGCAAGAAGACCCAGACTACCAGCCCATTACCACAGTCCGTAAAGTGAAGAAAGGAAAGAAGAGCCGTCTACGTTATGCAGAAGGGGATCGTGACATGGATGTTTCTGTATATGACTTTGAAGAGGAGCAGCAGGAGGGGCTGCTGTCAGAGGTGAATGCTGAGAAAGTTGTGGGTAACATGAAGCCACCCAAACCCACCAAAATCAAGAAAAAGGGTGAGACTTTAATGTACACTTTACTCCTTGGACAGTGAAAAATCAGTTTCATCCTGTGAATCTAGTGGGATTTGTACAATAATAAAGTATGACTTCACAGAATTGTAAAATTAAGGAAAGCATATCATTAGGTGATGCACCTGAACATTACACTGACAGTTAATGTCAGACATGAGTTGCAGTTTGTATGTGACAAGGTTTAACTGTGGAATGCTGTGAAAATGCTCATTTTAATAAGGCACAGCTTGAATAACCATAACCTCTACCTGTCAAATGTGTAATATTTTGCATATGAAAGAGGCAATCCTACTGTTTAGCTATTGTGTTTCAATCACTTGTCATGAAGTTTGAATATTGAAGTAAATTTGGACATGGATTTGTATTTCGATCTTCCATAGGATCTAAAACCATAGAAATGTATCAAGTGTATGAACTCTGACATGACATTTGACCCTTACTGGTTTAGGATGCTTTCTGTAAGTCACTTTTTTTTTTTCTCTCTCTCTGTAGGAGTGAAGAAGACGTTTCAGTGTGAGCTGTGTAGTTACACCTGCCCACGTCGCTCCAACCTAGACCGCCATATGAAGAGCCACACCGATGAAAGGCCACACAAATGTCACTTGTGTGGAAGAGCATTTAGAACTGTCACATTGCTGAGAAACCATCTCAACACACACACGGGTATTTAAAAAAAAAAAAGACACTACATACTGACACCCCTTTTGGAGTGTTATGTTACTGAAATGATGCAGACGGAAAACTTATTTTGTATTTCTTTTAAATGTTCAGGCACACGGCCACATAAATGTACTGACTGCGATATGGCTTTCGTGACCAGTGGTGAGCTAGTGCGTCATCGCCGCTACAAACATACACATGAGAAGCCCTTCAAATGCTCTATGTGTGACTATTGCAGTGTGGAGGTAAGTGCCAACCAAGTCTGTGGTTTGTGTTTTCTACAATAGTACTTCTAAAACAGTGTAATTCTACAAGTCTTCTGTTCTGGTTTTAGGTGAGTAAACTGAAACGACACATCCGCTCTCATACTGGGGAACGACCTTTCCAATGCAGTCTTTGCAGTTATGCCAGCAGAGACACATACAAGCTGAAGAGACACATGAGAACACACTCGGGTAAGACACTGGTACATTTAAGACTTATTTGGTTGGAATGAACCCGTCTCTGACTTGACCCCTCTCCTCTGTTGCAGGTGAGAAGCCATACGAGTGCTACATCTGCCATGCTCGCTTCACACAGAGTGGCACCATGAAGATGCATATTCTGCAGAAACACACGGAAAATGTGGCCAAGTTTCACTGCCCACACTGTGACACTGTTATCGCTCGCAAGAGTGACCTTGGTAAGCCATGATGCCTACCTATCTCCTTCTTTCGTTCCCTAGTTCTGTCAGAAAATCTGATTGGTCAGAAGATAAAGGGCTCTGTTACAAGAAATACATCAAGCTTCTCAGTTACTGGAGCTTTTGTGGCTGATTTTTCATGTTCCTTGTTCCAGGTGTGCATCTACGGAAACAGCACTCCTTCATTGAAACGGGAAAGGTGTGTCGTTACTGTGATGCAGTTTTCCATGAACGATACGCTCTCATCCAACACCAGAAGTCTCATAAAAATGAGAAGCGTTTCAAGTGTGACCAGTGTGACTATTGTTGCAGACAGGTGTGTCGTGTGAAATATAATTTAATTGTGCAATGTAATGAATTTATTTTTGTGTCAAGCAACTTACATTTACTGATCACCCCATAGGAACGCCACATGATCATGCATAAGCGCACACACACGGGTGAGAAGCCATTCGCCTGCAGCCAGTGTGACAAAACGTTTCGGCAGAAGCAGCTTCTGGACATGCACTTCAAGCGCTACCATGATCCCAACTTCGTCCCCACTGCCTTTGTCTGCAACAAGTGTAGCAAGACATTCACCCGCAGGGTCGGACTGAATTGAGGATTGAGTGATATTTGAGCATTGTGTGTTCTTGCAGTATTTGCATGAGTTGTCTTTTTTTTTTTTTTGTGGTTTACAGAACACCATGCTGCGTCATGCCGAGAACTGTACAGGTGAAACCGCAGTTGGTGAAGAAAATGGAACTCCTTCTAAGAAGGGCCACCGTGGAAGGAAGAGGAAGATGCAGTCCAGGAGGGATGATGATGATGATGATGATGATGATGATGACGATGACACAGGTATTGGTCACAAAACTTGTTTATGTTGAAATTTTTTTCTGTATTGTGTCAAACTGTAAGCCTTGCAAGGATTGCAACATATACAGGCTAGATTAATTTATAAATTTAGGTATCTTACTAAAGGAGTCCTTTTAATTTAGCCCTCTGCTTGTTTGAAATGTTGGGCATAATATTGCTGTATTATTGCATGTAAATATCCCATTGTCTGATAATGATTCATATAAAGGTCAGTTAATGTCAGACCACAACAATTTAGCAATTTTAATCAGTTGCCTGGAATTGATTTGTGTGTTGGGGGTTTTTTTGGGTCATGTCTCTAATCGCATTGTATGTCTTTCCTTTCTATAGAGGAGGAGGAGGAGGCAGAGGAGGACGAGCTTCTGGCTGAGATGGAGGTGGAACAGGCCCCAGCAGTCCTTCCTATTCCAGCCCCTGTGGACCCACCAGTCGTCAGGAAACGTGGCCGACCTCCAAAGAACAAACCAGACGGCAAGTTGACTCCTTTGTTTTATTCTAGGGCTACAACTAATGACGATCTTAATAGTCAGATTTTGACCTGCAATAAAACAAAAACAGTGATTCTTATTTATATTCATTGTAGCAATAAAGTACTGTAGCGTCCAGCTGTTTGTCAGAAGGATAGACAAGGGTTTATTCGACTTGTCACTTTTTTGGAAGAATAGTATTGGTTACTGTTGGTCATACGTCTGCTGGAATAACAGGGGGAAAAAAATTAATGGGAAGTTTCATTGCTGGCTCTGTCTCACTCATCCGGCGTCTTTTCCTGGTCTCACCCATCGCACACTGACTCCACCTCCATACTGTTCTCATCCACTGGGCAGCTGTGGCCGAGTGGTTAGAGCGTTGGACTTAAGATCGGAGAGTTGCAGGTTCAAATCCCACCCTAACTAGTAGGCAATGGCTGAAGTGCCCTTGAGTAAGGCACCTAACCCTACACTGCTCCAGGTTGTAACCAATACCCTGTAAGAACTGTAAGTCGCTTTGGATAAAAGCGTCTGCCAAATGTAGTAATGTAATCCACTTGCCTATCCAGTATGCATAACTATGCATTACAGACCGTTAACTGCTGAACTTTCTGCCGGAAATATTAACAGAACAATTACTGTAGGATCACTATAATACATTTCATGTTTACAATTGACTCATTCAGAACAGTAGGATGTTGCAGAGTACAGCTGTCTATGGCTCCCATACTCCTCTTAACGCAACATACATTTCATCATGAACTTGTCAAAAAAATTACATTATTCTTTAAGCTGTCATGACCCTTCTCACACACACATACAATTATAGGGTTGCTACTAGCACAGGAGCTAATTATCTTAAAAGGTGCATCTAAATCATCCAAAAAATATTTCCTCTGCAAATGTTCATATGTAGCTGAAGTGGTCCCGTGGTATGCCAGGCTCAGCTTACAGATCTTGCAGGTGACGGTTTTCTTGGTTGTCACAAATACAATTTTCCCAAACTTTAGAGTCTTTATATTATTTTGCCTTGATTCAGCCAGTTTCTCCAGCTTCCTCTTCTGTTCTTGATCATTAGTGTGCGTGTACTGGCACTGCACATGCATACTCAAAAGGAAATTAAAGCAAAATGATGTTATGTTCAGTACAGAAAGTGTTGTTTTATTCAGTACAGTGATTATAATTTGTTCCTACTGTGAAATTCAGTTTTTGCTGACAGGCAAAATAAAAAAATATAATTTGGGGAGAAAAACAACAGTTCTCTTTACGCGCAAAACTCATACTGAAATTGTGGCCCAAAAACCAAGGTACGTGCACCCCTAGTTTTGTTTTTTTTTTTTTTTTTTTTTAAATCGTGGGATACACGTGACTAACTACTAAATTAGTTGTTGACTACTTTTGTCATTGACTATTAGTCACTAGTCGTTGCAACCCTAATTTATTCATGTATTTTGATCCTTAAGTGTATTTACACCTATTGTTCTCTGAACAGCTGCAGCCATCATCCGTGTGGAAGATGAAACTACTGGTGAGGTGGACAGCATCATTGTGAAGGAGGAGATGGGAGCCGAGCAGATTGATGAGGATACAGAGGAGGTGGTGGTAGGTGGAAAGACCACCATTCAGATGGAGGAGCTGTCCCAGGTGGAAGAGGAAGCAGCACAGGAGGAGCAGCTGTCTGAGGCCCCACCCAACGGAGACCTCACCCCTGAGATGATCCTGAGCATGATGGACCGGTGATGGGTGTAGGGATCAGACCCCAACACGGACCCTTTTACATGTCTTCATTTAAGTCTTGGCATTTAGAATTACAACATCTGCACAGAAAAAGAAATCACTGTAATTTAAGACCTTTGTTTTAATTATGTATTGATACAGACTTGGACGAGTGAAACAAAAGATTTTTAATGAGGATTTACATACCAAAAAAATGCATTTCAGTCTAGAGTTGCTGTAATTGAGTGCAGTATCTTTAGCCTCCTCATAGTTGCATGCTTTGTTTTGTTTTGGGGTTTTTTTCCTCCAAAGTTGGCATTTACAAATCTTTCCATTGGGTTAGTCTTTATCTAAATTATAGCGTAAAAGACCAGCAACGGTAACTCTATTTGATTTCATTCTGAAGACCTTCATGTATCTGAACAAAAAATGTTAAAATGACACATCAGGCAGGTTTCAATTGACCTAAATACAAGGTGGTTAAAATATCAACATAAATGTACAGTGATTTCATGGATGCAAAGAGGCAGCTTTCAGGAGGACAGATGACTGCCATCTATTACAGCCACTTAAACCTGGATCTTTTACTATATTTTATGTTTTCTTTTTATTCTGTGGTTAGTAAATCCATTTTAAGCTTGTACTAGGTTTTAAGAGCTTCTAGTCTGCTTCTCTTTTGCTCCTCTTTGGCTACTGTAACACACCTAGATGATGCAGATGTACTAAACATAGTCATTGATTAAGTGCAAGAAGAGAATGTGTGTGTTGTTTTTTTTTTTTGGTTTTTGTTTTTTTTTGCTCTTTTTGTGTGTGTGTATGTTTAGCCATTCCACTTTGGGTTGACGCTTTCTTTTTTTACTGATGGCGACGCAAACGTAGCAGCTTGAATGACATTTTTAATGACTGTGTGGCAGATGTATGACTGTATGACCGATTGAAGAGACTGTAGTTTTAGGTTTCTGTAACTGTAATTATCTCATGCAGTACTTGATTATGAAAGATTAAAACTACAGTCTGGTTTGGAAAATAGCAGTTTTGGTTTAAAAAAAAAAAAAATGGCATGAATAAAGCATTGTCTATCAAAATTTGGCTGCTGTTCTAACACAAACTCCTTGTATTTTGCTTGCAAGTATATTTTATTAAATGGAGGACTTGATATTAAAATCTTAACTGATTTGTATGAAAAGTGAATTTAAATTTTTATTTCACTGCGGGAGGTTTTGGTGCAGACTGTTAAAGTAGTACAAATGTTTGCTTTATTTCAAGTTGTTTGATGTCGCGCTAAGTCTCTACTTCAGCACAAGTGTAATGAATGACCCAACTGTATAATTAAGATTGACATATTTAAAAGATCTCTTCTAGGCATGTAAAGACACACTAAAGTAGCACGTAATACTAGACTGATATGGTTTTTACACAAAACTATCAAATTGTCATTATTTAACAAATACAAATGTTAACTAAGTGTTAAACTCCAGATGTTTCCTGTGCTTCTAACAGTCCCTTTTCACCATCTGAGCAGTGACTTTCAAGTTTCCAGTGTTTTAAGATTTTTATTTATTTTTTTAGTAACAAAAACATTTTGGAACTAAGTGTTTGTAATGGAGAAATTATTCAGCAGCAAGGCTGTAAACTGTGAGAATATTTAGTAACTTAAGTAAAATTTTAACTTGAATCTTTCTATGCATGTTTCTGCTGGTTGACTATGTAGAATGACATCCTTTTACATACATGCTTTTATACTGAGACTTTACACAACAAAAGTATCAAACTGCCCAGACACTGAGTAAATGAATGGTGAAGCTCCATGGTTAAGGCTTTTTCCTGATTATGTGAATTGAAATGCAAAATATACTTGCTAAAGAATGAAGGAATAAACTGTTCAATGAAACGGTCATGGATGATGAAGAAAATCAAAGTTCTATACCTCCAACCTCTCCCCATCTTTGAAAAGTCAGCTGTGACAGACTGCTAATATATTTGACACGCAAATACAATGCTTATTTTTTCTAATAGCTGTAACATCATGGTGCTCATGCCATCATTCAGAGATCTCATCAGTTGGTCTGTTATAAAAGTTTAATATTCCAACCAGTGATTTGGTTAATACCAACAGAAAACTGCACAATGAAGGAAAAAATTACCAACTTTGCATGTGACAAGCCACATGCCCCCTTATCATGTGATAAAAGCATGTAAAAGCTAATTAAAAATGTCCTCACTAGCATTCCATTTTACTTGACCCATTAACTGGTCTGTTTTCTGCTCAGTGTGGTTATTTTTACTTTTCTGGGGGCAGTGACTGAGTTTCAGTGGTGAAAAATAAAGGGACTGTTTATGAACTAAGTATTGTGTGTTAGTTGTGTATTAAGCCTTCAGACAATGAGCCCATTCCTCTTAATGCAGCCTGGTTTACTGGTTTCAGATGATACAATGAACACACTATCTGTCCTGAAGACGACTGTAGGAGGATTTTCTGGGGGGAGGTGTTGGTTCTAGTCTAATTCACTGAAACAAAGTGTGAAGAGCTTAAGGTTTGTTTTGTGGATACCAAAAAGCACTATTGAATTTAACATGACAACAGAAAGTGTGAGTGTTTGTGGTTTGTGAGAACTGGGAACTCCTCGTCATCACAATGTAAGTATAAAAGTGAACTTAGGGCCCTCTAGTATAAAAAAACGGTTTCTTCAGTGAATGGAAATAATTACTCATATTACTAATAATATGACACTAATCTGTTGCTTCTCAAAACATTAACATTAAAATAGTAATGGTCTGCAACACATGCGCACTTGTTTTAATAAATCCCATGGTGTGTGGTCGGTTTTGTCAGGTGCTGCGTCCTGTTTTGTCGGAAATCTGGAGGAGAGGCACCCCCGCCCCCTCATCACCTCCCGGTTGGTAAACCTGTGCCCTCCATGGGTCTGCACCGGAGCGGATTCGGTAATGACCCTTCAAATCGAACCTTCTCGTTTCCCGAGGGCGGGAGACACCGGTGCCTTTTCTCCTTCCTCCCTTTCGGAAACATCATGCCTGTTTTTTTCCGTTGGATTCACGGTGGTGTCGCCAGCGCAGCGGAGAAAACAGTGACAGAGGGACATCCTCCTTGTTGCCACAGCAACTAGCCAAAACATGGTTTCCGGTCAAAGTCGCGACGTTTCAAAATAAAAGTAGCGATCTGTTTTTGTTAAACACGGGAAATTTACATGAAGGCCTTTTGCATTGGTCAAACTTGTAAGAATATTGCTGTTTCAACATTATAAGATACCTTTACCAGAGTGAAGTTTGCTTGACAATTTCAAGTTTATTGTTAGTTCCAGCAAAATTATATCTGGTTTGGTAGGAGGTGAAGCTTTAATTTGTTCACAAAGAAAAGATCAAAGTAATAATGTAGAGCATGGAGTAAAAAAAAAAAAGCCAAAACACAAAAACCTCACTTAACACAAAAATGCCTCTAGCCTGAATGTATTACAACAAAAACAACAACAGCAACAACATTATTATTAATAATAATAATAACAATAATAATAATAATAATAACTGCAGTCAACAACATTATTAATGTTAACATTAATAATAATGAAATTCTTTACTTTTATGGTCCACAGCTGCAAAAAGTCTCAGTAGCAAACTATACATTAAACTGTACTGCAACATTTATGCAAATATTGACATAAATAGGAAGGCACTCCAACATGTCATATTTTCTATCACACAAAAGCAATCCAAAGTGTATTATGGTTAAACAAATCACAACTGCAAAGATGTTAAAAAAATAAAATAATAATAATAATAATAATAATAATAATAATAATAATAATAATAATAATAATAATAATAATAA
>JAQQZY010000019.1:40371920-40385931 GCA_030068375.1 Ostorhinchus rueppellii | reverse complement strand
CTTATCTTATCTTATCTTATCTTATCTTATCTTATCTTATCTTATCTTATCTTGTCTTGTCTTGTCTTGTCTTATCTAGTCTTATCTAATCTTATCTAATCTAATCTAGTCTTATCTCCAAATTTCCTTATCTATTTGATGTGTTTTCTGTTTCTCATGCATCTGTTTCCTCTGTTGTTTCTTCTTTAGTCTCTGCTGAAGCGACAGGGAGAGATGGAGAACGGCACCGTTTGGTCCAACTCCTCAGAATCATCTGATGACTCCTCCAGTCCGGCCCTGGCTCATCACACTCAGAGGCTTACCGCCTCCAACATGCTGCAAACCACTCTGACCACTCAGCTGTCGTTCACTCCGCACAAATCCAGTGCCTCAACGCCATCGCTCTCATCAAACCAAGAGGAGGACGAGTCAGAGGCCGTTGAGGCTTTCTGTTCGAGCGACTCGGTGCCCAACGGCCATCTGCAGACGGCAGCCTCTGACAGCCACTTTGGCGAGAGCAGCACTGATTGTACTGTGACTGACAGGGCATCTGTCCAGTCGGCGGACATCTCTGAAACCTCTGCAGACCTGAGCTGCTCCTGCCCTGATGTGTCCTCTCACTCTGCTGTGTCACTCGTGGAAAGACCAGATGTGTCTGAGGTGCACACTTCAATAGACGTAAATGACACGGCTGAGGTTTCAACCGTACAGGCCAGACAGATGGACACAGGGATAGAGGACAGCACCACTGAGACAGGAGAGGGACACCAGGTGGACACATCAGAGAAACCTAGTCAGCAGGGTCAGCTCCTCCAGGAGGTTCAGCAACCAGAGGAGGTTCTGACGGTGAGCTGATAATGTTCGTCCGTGTTTGTGCACATAAAGGATCAACAGTCATACTAGTACAGCAATGGTTAGTCATATTTACACACTGCCTGAAAAACCAGAATCTACAGTGGTTCAAAGATCAGGCACTGTGAGCTGTTGGTATTCCTCCTCAGGTGTTCATAAGTTAATAATACTCGTAAACAGCATTGGTTTATTATTATCATCTTTATTAGTGTTGCCAAGACTGAAACGGCCTCAAACAAGTTGTGAAGTCAGAATGTTCAGATGCGGCATGTGAAAAATGGGTTTAATCTTTACTACTGAAAAAAATCTGTCATAGTCTGTGACATTCTCTTGGAACTTGTTGGAATGAATAGGACAGAATCTACCTCAAGGGATGGGACTGTGAAGAAACATGTGACATTAGCAGGAAATCACTCTGCAGTGGCCGTCATGTTTCTGAACTAGGTTTGCTCGTGGCTCCTCTGCAGGGGGGTTTAAGAAATCTATTTAATTAGACACGAAAGTGGCTCGTGCTTCTGCATGCAGGATGAGTCAGTTTTTGTTGTTGCATTTTTTTTACCACTGGAAAATACCTACAAAAGTGAACATTTATTTATTTATTTTTTTATTGGTTTGTTTGAGTTGAACCAGATATTGGTGTTGGGGTGACGTAGCACTAAACATAACCTAACCAAAAAAACCCCAAACTTTTAATTTTGTTTCTCGCTAATGCCTTTCCACAACATAATCTTTTGGTTTGTGTCCTGCTTATTAATTGAAATAGTGTATGTGTACATTTCTGGACACATGACACTTTGATCCAGGAGGACAGATCCCCTGTGGCTCTTCCTGAGGCACCTTCTGTTTCTTTTTTTGTTTTTTGTTTTTTTCCTTTTCCCCAGGGAATTTATTGTTTACTCAGAGGGCATCATGTTCCGTAGAGACTGTCAAACCCCTTGAAGCAAATGTATGGTTTGTGATACTGGGCTTTATAAATACAACTGATTTGATTTGTTTTCTCCACAGGTTCCTTTTCCAACTTCAGCAAGTTTCAATCAGGAAGTTGAAACAGCCCTTGAAAGTTTTGACTTCCTCAACTGCTCAGACCTTGACGATGATGCTGTTGATGACAACGATGATAGTGACAAGAAGGACGAAGATGAGGACGAGGAACAAAAGAAAGATGAAGAAATAAAAGAAGAGGAAGATAACCAGAACAAACCACTAGAAAAGAAAGCAGAGGATAAAGAAAAGGAAGAAGAAAATGTCTACTGTGGAGGGAGGTTAGTGTGTGACTGTTAGAAAGGAAATTAACCTTGGTCTTATAGCATTTGGATTTTGTTTCAATGCACTAAATCTCTTTTTATTTCAGTCATGTTTCACACGGTTAATAGCCTGGTGGCTTCATCTAGTTTCAGACAGACAATACTTGGAGCAGAATCCTTCTGCACAGACACAGTTCAGATCAGACCTCACTTTAATTTAGAGCTCACAAAGTGACTGAAAAATGTAGTGGTTTTTTTTTTTTTTTTTTTCAATGTTACATACAGTTTAGGGTTTTAATTAGTTATTTTCTGGCTACATAAACTAAAACAACACAGCTAATTATATACCACATGCAAGACTAAGACTGAGAAACTAATTAACAATTAGTATATGACAAGAAGCAAATGGGTTATATGATGAATTGTTATTGAATAAGATGGGTCTCAAGAGGAATAAACTTAATTTTGCATCTTTTAAATGATTTTCATAAAGCAAAGACGTTGATTTGAATTAGTGATTTATACTGAAAATGCAATGAAATTTAACATATGTGAACAAGCAAAACATGAATAATAATACAAAAATCAACAATCAAGACAAAAAAAAAAACCCACAATAGTTTCATTTACACGCCCACCCATTAGTCAAATTAATTCAATGTGTTGCCCAGCTCTAAGGGTCTCCAGTGGAGACAAATCAGGGTAAAATTTAGGGAAATGTGTATAAAATGATATTTAGTGAATGTTGCAGCATCTCTTAGTGTCAGTCAGAACATCATAAGACTGAATACTGAGTAATGATTTTACATTTGATTTAAAGTAACAAATGTAGGGTTACACAAGAAATTCACCAATTTACCACAAACTCAGACCTTGTGCTAGTGAGTAGATTCAAGGTTGTGAACCGGCTTAAAACCTGTCTGCTTTTTCACAGCATATAGGGTCACCACAGCACCATGTTATTACATGACTGTCTATGTATTTATTCATCTCCATTTTCCTACAGTTGCTACTTCTTCATCTTAAAAGTGTTGCTCTTTGTTTAGTTTAGTTTAGACAGACTGGACACTGCACCAGTTCAAGTATCAGCTAGATTTTGAAAAAGTATGATTGTTGTTTTAGTTAATAGTTAAGTGTTTTTTGATTTTAAACCACCAAAGTGTCGGTGTTGGTCACAAATCAGCTCTCTCTGTTAAAAAATTCGAGTATGCACCGGTGCTGAACTGGCCAGCCGATATAACATAAATGTTCATTCTCTAAAGTCTTTATTTGGTGTCGCTCTGCAGTGACGAGGAGGAGGCAGGTGGTCTTGATATCCTTATGGAAGCTCCAGAAGGGTTTAGGAACTCGGATGAAGATCGTTTTTCTGAATCACAGGTACTCAGACCATCTGTGTTAATGTTTGCCAAAGAAGATTTAATATCAAAAACACTGTCCTTAAAATGCACTTGTTTTAAATAAGGAGTCGAGCGTTGGAGACCTGCAGGATTTGGGTCAGATTGAAATGCCTGAGGATACACAAGAGCAGAATGAGGAAAAGGAAGACAAACAACATGGTGAGAGGAGTTCTTCCGTACAGACAGTGCTACTTATTCATGTGAATGCATAGTTTACATAGTTATTCTGTTTTTGTCTGCCATCAGAAGAGGAGACGCCTCCTGATCAGGAGGAGCGTCCCTCTACTCCCACTCATCTGGCTACGACTGTCTTCTGATGACGCAGTGGAACCCAAGTGTTCACCCCTCTGGTCCACTCATGCCATCTCCCACTTCCACTGGAGGCTTGGAGGATGTCCAACTCTCTGCTCAGACAAACAGGCTCCTGCAATATGGTGGAGTTTGTGCACATACAGTATTTGCCTTGTTCTGACAATGAACAACAGAACACACATCGTCCTCCAAAGTCCTCATCATTTCAACACACACTCCATCATGATGTCTGGGTTTAAGTGGGAAACCATTTAGTTTACACATTCACAAACTGTTCCTGTCATGTGAAAATCCACTGACCAAATCATAAACATTTCAGGAACAGTTTAAAGCGGCCTTGTTTTAGGCATTTTTTTTTTTTTCTAATTGTTTTATAGATCAATTTGGGTTAATTTACAATCATTCACTAAGGTGAAACCATGAAAATAGCCAAAAGTTATAACTATCAGTATTTGTGAACATGAAAAAGTTAGTTACACTTTGCAGTGTTACATCCATGTACAGCTCAAAGCTATTTCAGTTTATGGGAGAGTAAACTTGCTGTTTGTCTGAAGATTTGTATCGTCAAAAGCTAAATCACCATGGATAGTCATTTCAGAAACAGGAATGTACATGAAAAGACAAAGAGGACTTTTTATTTTAGGCATCGCAGACAATTAATGAGAATACTGAAACCTCCACATGGATTACAGCCGTTACATTTTGTGTTTAAAGCCACTCCATGGGCAGATATGAACATAAACACTCCAAGGAGGTCTGACTTGATTTGGTCTCAGTTTTTTCAACATGAAAACATTTGCAGTGTAAAATTATATTAAACCTGCATGTGTAGCTGCCTCACACTGCCACTGTTTGTATCAAAGTTCAATTTGTCAGTTTAAGTGTGTAAGCTAGGCTCCTGTCCAAGGACGCCGTCAGGTCTGTGGCTGTGTACAAAAGCTGCCTCAAGGGGGCGCTCTAGTGTTTCACCATCATGCTTTATGTTGATCTATAAAAGCCTCTTCATTCAGAAAGTGCCTCAAGTGACAGGGAAAGTTTGAAATAAGTGAATGCCACAACAGGAGAGATCAAGCAAAGATAACAGTGTTTATTTTCTGAATTACTTTAAGAGTGTGCACAATAAGAGATATTTACTGTTTCATATAAAGAATTGTATACGTCTTGAAATGTTCAAATGTTTATGTTAAGAAATGTTCAAACTTTATAAAGGTTTCTTTAAAATGAACTTGTTTTTTTTTTTTTTTTCCTGTGGTTGAATCAGTGCATGTAGGCTGTAATTATGACCAACTCAGCTTGGTTTAGTGCAATAAACATCACAAACCAACAGCATGAAGCCAACATTTTCTGAAAAATTTATTTTTAAACACTCAAACTACAGCCATTTTGGCCTCATACAGTGTAGAGCTAAATGAGAACACACACTAAGGCACTGTGTTAAAAACAGACAAAACTATGCCAACATTCAGTGACGGATTGAACAGTAGGCAGTAAACACACATTCACCAGTTCACAAGTTCACAAGTTCATAAGTTCATGTCATACAAAACAGGTAAAATTATTTGCATTATCAATTCTATGCTCAACTGACATTCACAAAAAAATGTGGTCTATTCATTCAAAACAATGTAATACACACAACATCTGAAAAATCTGTTAAAACTGTAAAACTGGAAGCCCCTCAAGTTTGTGCATCCAAAGTGGGACATTGTCTCAAACTGTATGTCTGTCCCCTTCACATTCCCATGTACCACCACAAACATTAGTGCAGCAAATTTACATGCGGTAAGATGAACACAAAGATGACTGAGCTAAACCCTGAAATTGAAAAAAAACGGACTCCACATCACTTTGTTTTCAGTGCAAATAATCATCCCAGATGCATGATAAAACAATGAAAGTAAGCATGTTGAAATAGATGCATTATCTGTTCTCATTCAGTATCTGAAAATAATACAAAGTAGATGCCATAGTTTATTAACATCTGACTGAATGAATGACACGTAAATAGTTTAATAGTGAAATCAAAACTGTGAATATGTCTATCTCTTTGTCAGTTTAATTATTCTGCTCTCTCTTCTGGGTAATATAAAACAACAATGAGTTACAGATAATGAGTTGTATATGTTTATAATTTGTTGGTGAGTGTTAAATCCTCACCTAAATGCTGAGTGGCTGCTCCATCGAGCCGCCAAGCTGCACCAGCGCTGCACTGAGGCCAGCCTTCAGTGCTTTGTAGTCAGGCGGCTCTGAATACTGCAGAGCCATTGCTGCCACCAGGAAGGACTGAAATGCACCTATGTGATCACAGACAGAAGCATGATTAAACAGCCACTAAATGCACAAAATGCGTAACATAACTGACATTGTTACTCACTTGAGACTTTTTTCTTCCAGAAGCAGTGACTCATAAGCCCAGCAACATCCTCAATGAACCTAAAACCACAACTTTTTAATTCTACATATACTCTATGTGCATCCTGTAATGGTTAAACAGTGTTAAAATAGTGGTATCTTAGTCACAATAAACCCCCTCACCTCTGCTTGGAGTTGGCTACCTGCTCAGGCTGAGTGAGGGTGGACCATGGCAGCGTCCCTGTGTGCCAGCGCAGCATACAATAACCCAAAGACTGCAGGTCACTTCGCCGAGACGGGGCTGAAGGACAAAATACGGTGAGCAGAATCACACAGAATTATTCTGATACATCAACACAAGAGATCAAACTTCAGACTCATGTAAGAATGTGTTTTTCTCTGCAGACACATGGACTGTAGGAGGAGAGCAGAATTAAACATCAATGCATTTATACATTTAGAAATAGTGTCTCACTTCCCAACACAACAGATAGCAAGGTCCTGTTAAGACAGCTATAAATATCTTACTAGTTAACCCATTTATACCAGATGCTGCGGTTGTTGCGTAGCGCAGCTTTAAGTCTCTTTCCTAACATATCTGACTGAGATTTTTTATAAAAATATGTTGGTATGATAATGCTAAAGGTCCATGTTTTAATTAAACCTTAGTCTTACCTTTTAAATGCATTTTATTTCATGTTTTTATGTGCTTCAGGGGCTTAGATATTAAGGTTTTTATAGACGTTGACAATTCTTAGTATTTTTTCAGAAAACATTTACCCTGGGTTAGTATAGGTTTTTATAGGCATTTTTCCCAGGTGTTTTAGGTATAAATGGGTTAATAAGACCATGTAAGAATTTAGAATCTGCATTTGTCGGTATATATTTTACATAAGACGTGCAACATACACTGAAATCAACCTTCTGCTTTAAACTCATCACTAGTTGAACATGCAGGAACACACCACACACTGCAGACTCGGGGTAGTGGGCTGCCATAACAGGTGCCCAGAGAGCCACACATTTCTGTGTTTGGGAATTGAACTAGCAACCCCTCAGTCACAAGCCAAATCTTCAACCTTCTAGGCCATGGCTGCCCCCACATGTGTCTTAAATATGGCATCTTAAGTATGTTTCTTGTTAAATTAACATTTATATGCACATCTGAGAAATGTGTTGACAGTTACTAAACAGCTTAAGGTATTAAAGCCTTATGAGTTTCTTCTATTTATAGCAGCATTACAAACACATTTATTCAAATTAACTAATTTATTCAATAATTTCTAATCACTTTTAATCATGTATAATTTTATTTTTTTTAGCATTTAAATATACTTTTTTCAGCTGTTCAGAAATAATTCCTTATTAAGATGAATAAATACTTTATTAAAGTGACTGCACTCATATTTTTCTACTTTTCTAGACAAAGCCCATTAACTGTTACAGAGATCAGGAGCTTATTTTACTGAGGAATGTGGTGCAGGAATACACACTAATTAAGACCCAGGATATCTTAGATCATTGTCTTCATCATATTTTAACAAACCACAGAAGAAGCCCTCGTGGACAACCCACCTCACTATGATGTAGGACTGAGCATTACAGAGGATCCTTCATCCAAACTCCCATTAGACTCTGCAGTCTTTTACACTGATAACTGACAGACTGATAATTACTTTAACTGTATTTTGATTTGACTTTGTGGTATTTGTTTTGAGCTGATGGAATAAATATCCCTTTGGGGATAAATGCAGTTCATCTGTATCTGATTAAACCAATTGATTACTGAGCCACAGCTGCTCATAAATGCAGCTATAACTCCTTCAGTCATTTCTTAGGTTTTATTGTTTAATGAGGTCATTTTTACCCCACCCCCAAAGGGGAGGCAGGGGTATTGTTTTTGGTTCAGTTTGTTTGTTAACACTCAAAACTACTGGTTAAATTCACACCAAATTGACTTTACAGATTGCTAGTGACCCACAATAGATCAGATTACATTTTGGGAAAAGTAGGTCAAAGTTCCAATTTTTTTAAATGAATTTTTACCCCCCCCCCTACTTATAGGTGGAATTTAAAATGTCTATAAAAACATCAGCTTTGTTTCAATTTATGTCAAACTTGACATATATATAGAGGCAATTGATATATTGACATCAGCACATGCATAGACATAATGACATCAGCTGAACTGATACCAAAATAAACTATAATATGTGCGAGGGGCGGGGTTTGTTGTGCCTGGCACCAAATCTTCTTATCTGTTTTGAGGTATTCACCTTACTATATTCTGAGATTAAAGACAGGTTGAATAAGACCTTATAATAAAACCTGATTCACTTTTTCCACATCTGGAATGAGGGTAATATGATGACATGACTGATAAACAAAACTAACTCTGAGTCTACCCACAAAACACATAATAATTTAGCCTTTAATAAGATCTTATGAACGGCCTTACTACCAGTTACCCAGCATCAGTTACAAGGGCAGTTAAGTTGTTGCGAGGAACCCTTGACTTACCTGCTCCTTTATGTGAGTCCAAACTGATGAACTCCAAGGTTCCTTCATGTGACGTCCTACTTGCTTCCCGGTACTCTACGTGCTGACCTCCTGGACAGTACCTGAAGGCGTGGCAATATCCACCAAGATACACCTGAACACAAACACCACAAAGGAGGGAGTGGAGTATTTCAACAGACAATGTTTGACTGACTGATGATCGCACATCAGACAATTTCTCACCTCTGCTTGTTGTCCTGGTTTGATGTAGATGTTTTCTGCATTAATATCAGCATGGACGTACTCATTTGAATGGATGTACTCCAGCACATCTAGCTGCAAGAGGGAAGACATGTCACCGTTTGCGAAGATTGAGAATTGGGTTAAAGTGTGTAGCTTGCAAATGTATCCTATAAGAAGAAAAGAGAGTACTTACTATCCTACAGGCAAGCTGAAGAACCGTTTTCTCAGACAAATGTTCACTTTTTTCATCCATGAAAGACTGGAGAGACTGTCCCATGTTTGGGAAAATCAGAAACCTGAAAAACAGCCCAAAACACAGCAACACTGAAGTCTTCTAAAACAACTCATGAGAATTCATAAAGACTCTCTTCACACCTGTAAGAATCAGCATGTAGTCCAAAGCCAGTGCATGGAGGAATCCCTATGAAATCCATCTTGTTCTGTTTGATCCACTTTTCCACTATGAAAACATGTTTAGTGGTGAACACATACAAAAAGGACAGTCTGACACCACTGATACTAACAACATGTATTTCTGGGTGTCAGGTGTTAAGACATGTTTAAGTTGTGAATTTTCTGTTTGGACAAATAAAGCGTCTATCTAATCTAATGTTATCAAATCTAAACACTTGAAATCAATTCTTAAAGGCATGTGTTACAAAAGATACTTTAGTTCTACCAAAAAAGGAAGAGCTCCCTAAACCAGCAAACATGAAGTAAAATTAACGGTGCTGAAAATTATGTGTAGTAACAGGAAGGTTAAAGCATTAAAGGCCTCACCAGATGTAGGTTTAGCAGCTCTTTGTAGAAAGTTCTGCTCAGTGAAGATTCGTCCATCTTTTGCCCCCTTAGAGCAAGAATCAACAATTAGAAGAGGTTTTCCTGATCATTGTCAATCAAAGTTTAAAGACAGACTGAAGCTCCACCTACCAGTTTAAGGATGTGATTTGGTTCTTTGGAGTTAGGCCGTGATGCTACTTGTAAAACTGAAACAAAAAGACACAACTGTATTTAAACAAAAATAAAATAACTAGTATTTTGGTTAGTGTTTGGCTTTAAAACGGTCAGATTCAGGCATAACTTAATCTCACTTTGTGATAATAGATAGCACAGACTGTAAAATATATAGTTGTATTGCAGTTCTACTAAATAAAATAAAATTATACTGGATGCAGTGGAACCAACAACAATTTAACACAATCTGAATTAGTCCAAAAACATAAAAATAACATCATAAACTGTAATGTTCTGATGCACATGAAATGTATTAATTGGCAGAGGAGGACACATCAGAAGTTAATTATATCTTTTCTAACTTTTGGGTGCTTTGTATCTGCTACAGTACCTGCCGATGTGTTAACTGGCAAGTGTTTTTTCATCTTGTGCACGGAAGTTAAGAGTGGATTTTCCCAAGAGTGTCCCAAGGGTGAATAATCATGTTGCCGTAATGTCTTCATTCTTTCATATTATTGAGTTAGTGACTCAGAATAGGCCACGCCCAATTTTTCATGCTTTTTCAGAGTGAAATAATTTCATTTGCTCCTTACTTCAACCTACATGGAGGTCCCAAGTGTTTATCAGTATGTAATTTATGAAACTACTACTGGAGGACTACCACTGAGAATGAAAAAAAGTTTATGGGACCTCCATGTAGGCTGATGCTAGCGCCACCTGGAGTTGTTAATAATAGCATTTTCATAGATCACATTTTAGGCCCTGGCTGAATCCTACACACAGGTCTCAAGCAACTAACAATTGTTAATCTTTAGCCATCCTTTGATCATATTTAGTCATCAAAACTTTGGAACCTTGATGTACAATGGAGAAAAAGGGGCCTAAAGTAGGGTACATGGGCATGGTTGCCAAAATTTGGGTGACGCCCATTTCAACCTACATGGCCCATCAGGTGGATCACCCATAAAATATGTTAGATCAACATCTCATCTATCTCTTTCAACAGTCAAAAGCTTGGGACCTCTGGATTCAAAGCAGATATTAACCCTTTTAGAGCATACGTTTTCATGACTACTACACATACAATATACATGCGAAATGCACTCCGGATGTACACAAGTGTCAGTTTTATGTATGAATTTATTTGAGTTCTCTCAATGCTTGAACAGTTGATGCACTAAAGCCATGTCCTCATCACTGAAGGCAAGTGGAACACAATTGTTCACTGGATTAGGAGGTTCTAGCACACATAAATTGCTGGTTACAGGGCGTTCCTCAATCTCAGCTGTGGATCCTTGGTGAGAGTCTGGCCAAACATACAGTTCTTTTCTACCTCTGCATTTCTGTAGGACAGAGGCAGTGACAGTCTCCTTCTTCTGATTCACTTCTGTGACCTGTGACCGGTAGATTAGCTGAAGGTGTGCTCCTAACTGAAGGTCTCAGATGAAGTTTACTTTACGGGGTTTTTTTTCCACGGTTGGAGGCGTGTTTGATGTGGATGTCTCTGCAGTGGATGACTTCTGACATAACGTACACATTGGGGAACCAATTGGTAGGTCTAGCTCCCTACACAGATCAACTGGACAGCACCGCAGTGAGGATCCTTTCGACTTTCTGTCTTTGGGATGATCAGGGTGCCTACAAGCCTTTCCAGGCCTCCAACAGATTCCCAGTCTGTACCTATGACATGGGCAAATTACACCATCCTTTTTGTACTCTGTTAGATTCGCCCTGTTCATTACCAGTTCAAGTTCTGTAATTTCACCCAAATTTATCTTCAAATGGGACGCATGTGTTGTCACAGATCTTGCTAAGTTTCCTAGGTCTGTCAGGGTTTCATTTGGATACAGGCCAAAGGTACCACATTCCCCAAGTCCATGCTGGTGGAAGATGCAGGTTCTGTAGGCTGCCATTCCTGTGAAAGAAAGGGGATCAGGGGTAGGATAATTTGAATTGCTTCTGCCTGCTGGACTTCAGACATGGGTCATACGGTGTCACTGCATGATGGCTAGCTATACTTTATTGGATGAAGGGCAATGGTATTTCAGGGGGTGAAAGTGAACACTGAAATGAAGAGAAACATTAATATTGTATGGGCTGAGGAGAAAGTACAATAGATATACATAGAGTAGATTGCTATGCTACTTAGAAACAGGCAGAAGACCTCCCAGCATCAACAAAGACAAAAGAGGAAATTCTTAGTAGTAAATGGGTCAGTAGGCTGGACAAGATTAGGATTAAAAATGACTCCTCTGATACTCAGTAGGTTATCAAAGTGGACGCAGACTGAAATATGGAGAAAACATAGGTTTGCCCTGTACATTATGTACACAATTTCCTTCTACATGAACTGTCAGATAACCAACATAAAAGGGTTAATATCTGCTTTGAATCCAGCAACATGATTATTCACCTTTTGGTTGTTTTGGGCCACTTTTATATAAAGCCACTCTTAAGTGTTTAATGGTCACAGTCTCACCTTCGTAAATTAGTTCTGTCATGTTCTGACTGAGCAGCTTCATCAATTTCCACTTTTTGCCAGTTGTGTCAGTCAGCTCCTCACCTTCCTGCAGCGGCTCTACAGCAGGCATATGCTTTGCCTTCTTGGCTTTGCTTTTCCCTGTAGTCATGCATGCATGAAAACAAACATTCAGGAGGACAAATAAAATGACACTGTCAAATAATGTATGTGCAACTAATTCCATGTACATGTTTGCTTGTGTTAAATCAGTAGCATATTCATTTTTTTTCTCACCTTTAAGAGGAGACACAGTTTTCGGTGAAGAAACAGATGAAAACATTGGCCCTGATGAGCTGTCGACTGCCGTCTTTTTACATGTTTCATCAGTCAGCTTCTTTTCTTCTCCCACAAATCTCGGGACTTTTGCTTTTCCCCTAACTTCAAATGGATAAAAATGACAACATAAGGGAAACTAAACAAATGTGTTAAACAGACTGCATGTTTTGTTTTTTGTTTTTAAGTATTGTTTTAACTCACTGGATCGAGGAGATTTTGCTGAAGGAGTGGATGAAGACTCTACAGTTGTTTCCACCTCTTTGAAAGTGACTATCTGCTGCTTTGGTGGAGAAACTTGGATCACTAAACTGCTATCTGCTGGTGCAAAATGAAGCCTTTTAGTTCCTAAGACTAAATGGATCAGAAACAGCACTGTGTTTATTGCCATACAAGTAAACAGGGTTCACATTACTAGGCTTATGCTTCAGTGGTTTGGTGCATACATCGATCTTGGAGTACATAAGAAGCATGCAACAAAAAACTGAAATAAAATAGTATAAAATAACTAAACAAATAAGATAGAGAATAAGTTTGCATACAAGTCTGTTTTGTGCAGCATATGCTGTAGTTATGAAATCCCTTTAAATAATTCATTTAGTCATGCATGACATTTTACCACAAAAATTCCCCAGGTGTGTCTTTTCTTAAGAACCAAGTCACAACAGTTTCACCTTCAGTTGTTTCATGGATGACCTTAGTGGAGGGCGCTGCAGGTGGAGTGGCATCTTTAATGTGAAATTTAACTTCTCTGTCCAGACGAAGGGAGTTACGGGTCTTTCGCAGGGGAGGACGACTACAAACGGTACTTGAAGTAAGAGATGCACCAACTATGACAAATAGAAAGAGGGATTCATTTCCATTGTGAAACATAAAACACAAAAAAATATTAGAGATAAGACCATATAACTCTAAAGTGTCCCATCTGTGCTGACAGTTACCCTCATTTTCCATCAGCTCACACACTGTGCCTGATGTCGGGATCGTTCTCATTATTGATGTTGAGGCTTCATCGTTTCTATGGGGAGAGAGACTTAGAGATGCAAGTCCAGATTCATCAGGGCAGGGAAGCTTCTCTCCACATGAAGGGCAAAATCTGAACTCAGGTTGCAGCTTTGACCCACACTGGGGACAGAAACGGAAAGGCATTCTGCAAAAGTAAATAAACATACATGGTTTTAAATCAACATGTGTTTGTGTTGTTAATCCTCAACCTTAGACACATCTTATAGTACAGTATATGTGCATTCTCACGAATGAATCAAATCGAAAACTGTATAATGGGCGCTTTTTAAGTACAAAAACATTAATGACAGCATATATTTTATTGTAGTTTGCAGAAATATTCCAAACAAACATATTCTAAGCACGATTTAATCCTGTCA
>JAQQZY010000019.1:40349522-40367231 GCA_030068375.1 Ostorhinchus rueppellii | reverse complement strand
TTAACATTTCGGTTCAAAAGGCACAAATACGGTGGTTAATCCAATTCCAGCCTAGTTAACCCTTATCTGACTATCCGCTGCAGAGGAAAAAATTGTTTCTTCAGGTTTCATCAAGTATAAGACCAGACCAGGGCCAGACCTACTGACAGTCCCAGTGAAAATACAGAATCATACTGACTGATGGCAACAAACCCTTCAGGAGCAAATCCAAGATGAGGGGAGAAAAAACTTCTTTTACAAAAGGAAAAAGTCCTCGACAGAACAGGGCTCTGGGTAGGTGGCCACCTGTTTCAAATGGCTGGGTCCTCCAAGTCTTCTCAGTGTCATATTTAAGGCTTAATTTGAAATTCTTGGCTTGTAGAAAAACATAAGAAACCCTGTGTTCTATTACCAATGATTTCTTGCCTAACTCAACCTACTTTAAATGTACCCCCTGACTTCTCCTGCAATAAAGTCAACTTTACTTTAACAGCATTTAATTTTCACATACTTTTTACTCTATATTGTAAGCATCACTTCTTGAGACTGAAGAATTTAATACTGACATAACATGAAAAGCTTAAGGCTGGTAGCATGAACTATTTGCAGTAAAAGTTCTTCCAGCTGTTGCATTTCATAAACATGAAACCTTTTGCAAGGAGTATAACCATTTGATTCAGTAATCCACAAAATCACGTTACTATCTAGTATTTCATTTGGAAATTTTATATATTTTCCTCATTTAAACAGTACATAGTATTAATTGTAAATCTACAGTACTCCAACTACTAAAAAAAAACAAAAAAAAAAAACAAAAACTCACTGATTTGGTAACAAGCACACTTTGTTGGTAATTGCAACTTTTCAGATTTATTCTTTAGTAGTAGCAGTGTTCTCTTATATTACAATAATGTTTTATCAGGAGTAAAATGCAAATTGAAGATGTAGTATAAAGTGGTTATGATAAAACTGTAGCTTGGGCATCAGGTTGTATACTGTGAGCTGGAGGTCAGCAGCATTACTCTGAATACTGTGTAAATATGAATACTGCTCAGCTGTTTGCTAATGGTTTGAAGTGTTTATTCTTGAGGAGGGTGCTGCTGGCTGCTGTGCACCAGCATTAGTCATTACTGTTGCAACACGCACCAGGAGTCCTTTGTGGAGGGGTATTACTTCATGGTATAGGAATGCATTTAAGCCTAATTAAGAAGTCATAAGTGGTTGTAGCACACACCAACAAAGAAATATTAATCCAAGTGCACAGCATACTGTATGGGTGTTTTTTGTTCATGTGAACTATAAAAACCAATATTAGAAAAAAAGAACTGTCATGTATTCCAGATATATTTGAGCTAATGAGGACCTTACCACTCTCTTTTCTCTGAAGTCGATTCCAACTGTAGTGATGAACTTGGAGTTGAATTTGCCATCTGTGTACTGGTAGAGGAAGCTGGTTTTTCCCACACCAGAGTCACCAAGGGCTAGGAATTTGATGAGGTAATCATACTCCCCGTCAGACATAGTGAGACCTCAATATCTGAAACAAACAAAACTCTCAGTCACTTCAGTCAATTCACATGATTTAGACAAGATGTTCACACAACAACTCATCCCCCCAAATAACACGAGGGCGGTAGAACAACTGAACCAGTCTAGATTTCCCATTACATTTGTGTCAATTTGTCTGATTAGATCTTTGGCAATAAATGTAAACAATGCATGGGACAAATAAGATTGGAAGGAAAGGAAACTGCAAGTTATTCAATAAAAATAACTTCAACAGTTGAGTGTTTTTTGGACCTTTTTTTTTTAGCTGTCCCAGTGGTCACACTGAAGAAAATATCAATGTTCAGGACATGTTTACAGTTGTATATTATATAATATTATACAATATACATATTTTTGTTGTTTAAGTGGAACTCCATATGGGTGAAACATTGTCTGTTTGGCTGATATAATGTCCCATCACAAGCACTATTTTAGTTACTCTAAAGTAGTTGGTTAAAGCTGGTGAGTTATTCTTGAGGGAGAAAGTAGCAGTCTACTCATACACATTCCTAAGAGGCAGCTTCATCAGGGGTTAAAAAAGTGAATGAATAAAGGGTGTGTCAGTGTTTGAAATTAACCATGTAAGGTCATGTAGGCACTGGGGCAGTCCGATTGACTGAGATATGAGTGAAAATGCAATAACCAAGGCACAGTAGCAGAAAAAAGATACAGGTCTTGCGTGATGCATCATGCTCATGTAGCACTATGGCTGAAATGAATGCATTGTGCGGTTACAGAGACCCCAGTCTACAAATAATGTTATATATTTATTTGGCACAGCATGAATTATATAGATGGGGTTTTTTTTCTTTTAGTTAAAAATTAAGTGCATTACCACTCCCATTGAAATTGCCACTCACGTTCCAATCACAATATCTGCCAAAAATAATCTTGTATGATTTTTTTTTTGCATATCATCCAACCCTCATTGCCACCATGTTTATATCTTATTGCTACTAAAAGCTAATTTAAGTACAAGCTAAATATGTATAATATTTGATTCCTTCAATGTCTTTTAATTCCACAGAACAGCATACTCTTTCCAAACACATTGTCATGTCTGCTATCTTTCCTGTCTGTGTGGCTGATTACCTCTATAACATTTAACTGCAGTTCCTGGTGTCATACCATTTTCCCATGGTGCACCTTTACTAAGAGGATCGCTATAAATGTGTGTAGACACAGCAGAGGAGGAGCTCACATGATGAGTTTATTAGGCACTGGCTATGTGTAGGAGAACATACTAAAAATGATGATAAAGGAAGAGAAAACAAAATTCTGAAAAAGACCATGTTCTCACTTTTTTACAGTAGTATTAAGCCCCACCTCCTTTACACACCTATACTATGGAATTACAGTTTGCACCTGCATACAACAGACTTACTGGAAGAAGTAGACACAATGCAGACATAATAGAGTTTGACGAATGTTCATTTAATCTAAGCAAATTGGTGTATCATTTGTAAGTATTACGAGGCCGTTATTTAGAATCATTTTTAAAATTTTTTATCAGATATTGCATTTTATATTGAAGTATCTAAATAACAACACTGGCCATTGAATACCCAGTCAACCAGTAATAGCTACAAATGAGGTTGCTGGCATCGAGAGTTCATATGCGTAACGTTACAAGTGTTGGTTTCTCTTGCTGACACAGTGACAGGAAGCATTTTACATTCCACTATCCTCCTCCAGCTAAACACCCACCAAACCACACTCTACTCCACTAACCATCATCTATTGTGAAAGTCTAACTTTTAACTGTTCATAGACTTATGTTGCAAACATTTTGGAGTAAAAGTTAAATTACACCAGAAGATTGTTGTTACACAACAAGAAAGGAAACCACACTTGATGTAAGTGGACACAGTTAACACCACTGGAAGTGGCCAACAGAAAGAACAGATGCATCATATGACCACTATGTAGAAAAGTATTCAAGCAAGTTCTGCATTCCTTCACTATGACCCCCACTGACCCTTTCATCTGGAGCCGCACGGAGCTTAAGGTCCCGTGCAAAATCAAGAGCCATGATGAATACAGTGTGATAAATGCAGTTCAAACACCCATGGACGTGGCCATAAATGGTCAGCAGAGTCCACCAAACTCTCTGACTGTGAAGACCACATATGTCCACACACCTGGTTTGTTTTGGTTTGACAACACTTTCAGGTAGTTTGTAATCTTACAACTGATTCTTGATCTTCTGTTGTATTCTGTTTGTCATGTTTTACAAAAGAGCATCCTTATGGAAAACTACATTTTTATTGTATCATGGAGGGAAAGAAAACCATCAGTTACAACTCCTTTTCCATTGCATTTCTAATAAAATATGTCATACTCTCACTGACTCTCTAAGGCAGCATTGAACCCCTCTGTGAAACTGTAATAAGTTAATTACTGCGCACATAAAATGCAAGCTGCCTATGATGCATTTTCATAAATGCAACAGAACTCATTAGCAACACTCGCTTCCCCTACATCATGTTCCTTATCTCAAATTCAGATGGTGACTGATAAACTGAGGCTAAGATGTTATAAGTACCATAATGTAACAAAAACAATCATGAAATAAAGCATTCCTTAACTAAGGGTATTATATTCAGTTTTGGTTTAAATGCATGTCACATGTTTGATAAAATTAACAGACATCAGGGATACTTGATTGTTGTTACAGTCAGAGGTGTTAGTTTCCTCATTTATATGAACTGACTTTATCTGTAGGCCTGCACACACTGCAATATTCCACTGACATTCATACAGACACAAATCTGAGTAGACTGTTATGACAACTGTGTAGGTGTGTGAATGTAACAGCAGTAAAAGCACTGCTATAACTGATTAAATTAAAAACGGTCTCATTCAGGTGGATGACATCTCACTAGATCAGTAACTGTAACAAAACTGAGCTGTTATTTATGTTATTGTTAATTACTGCTGTGCTTTATTCTATTTTCTGAGGGCGAGATAAAGACATTTCAATTGAAACACAGATTTTCTTAAATAATCTAATAGCAACTTAGACTAACAGCTGGTGAATGATGCTTAAAGAACATATTTACCTTTTCACATTCTTTACTGACATCATTATTGAAAACCCTGGCTAAGAACAGACTCTGGGAGCTGTATGAGTAAAACCAGGTCACTGCAAATGACACTGATGCAAAACCACATTGCTGAAAATGGAGTCTGTCAGCTTATTCCAGCAGAATGTTATGTGGATGATCACACAGCACAGTAATATGTTCATGTCACAGGTGGTTCATCATAATGTGATAATAAATTAAGAGCTGCTTGTCATGGACACAGTAATATACTGCATCTAGTACACAAAGCTCTGTAAACCATTAGCTGGATGAACCCACCTCTTCTGTGGCCTGGGAACTGTCTTTTCTACTTAAAAAAAAACAATACAAGGATCCTAGTTGTTCTCTCCGTTGAAGTCAAAGAAGTGTTAATGGACTCAAGCAGTAACATTAAACATCACTCATCTCTAGTACATCAAACTCTACACCAGTCTGTGTAACCAACATGCCATATTAACTCTTCTTAATTTACTTTCGCACCTTTCAATCTTATACAACTTAACCTAATATGCTGTAAAAAGCAATAACATTTAACAAGCTCATGTTTCCCACAACCTTTTAACGGACAACAAACAGGGCCCTGTATTCCTTCAAGATTAAGGCATCACTGATACAGTACCCCCCTTCAGTACAAATGGCCTCACAAGCAACATTTAGACGGTTAAGTGAAACATTTACCTATTCTAGCAAATAAATTATTTAGTCTCAGTTAAAATCCATTGTTACTTTGGTAGATAACAAACGAGACTTATGGAATGAAACAAATTATCAAGCAAATTCTAATCGAAAGTGAGTGTAGAAATGGCCTGAAGATCAACACACAAAGGTCTAAGAGCACCATTACTGAGATTGTGTACAGATATGATGCTTTTATTAAGTGATATATAAGCAGACAAGGCTTAGAGGATTGTAGTAGTAAAACTAACACTAACAGTTAGTAAAAAGAGCGTGTTATGTTACTGAAATATCCTTAGGTCACAAGTTGAATTATTCATAGGAAAATATGTACATGATCATGCCATGCTACACTGGGGAATTACTGTGTTTGGAAGAAACAACAATTCAGAGAGAATTATGGTCAGTATTGAATGAGAATAACTGGTTATGTACCTTAAATTGTGCTACTCTTGATTTGTACTATACCCCATAAGTAAATCCACAAATGCATGTTCAATAACGGTGTGGTTAAATAACTATGTTTACTTACTAGACCCCCATCAGTTACACAGTCAGCCAGCAAAACACTGTTGTACAATCTAAAACCCTGGCAGGAGAAATGGAGCAGCTGATACCTGTTGGCATTTTCTCCTGGAGTGGGAGTTAACCTAGTAGCTGTATTTGCCAGGTCTGCACAACCACCCATGCACAGCAGCAAACAAAAAGCTGCTTTAATCATTTGTCAAGGAGAAGACCCACCCTGGGCAACTGTCCAACTCTAAGGCAGTCAGTTCCTCGGGAAAATCCCCATTACTCATACCATTAAAACTCAGTTAGGTGCACACAATGAAAAGATGTAGTACTGAAAAGAAAATAGAAATAACAAGACATGAGCAGCAAGTCTGTCTGTCAGGCTGCTACAGCTATTAACTATTCAGCCATTAAAATACCTCCCGAGGATTTATCTGCTGTCAAGGCCAGCAGCAGCAGTAGGACCAGGACCAAACGCATAAAACTCATAATGGGACGCAAACAAACACTTTAATAGATTAAGTGAAACAGAAGATGTAATGACCCTCAGCTGGTCCTCATGTGGCTGTCACTGGTGGTCAAGTGACCTCCTGCAGGAGAAAAAAAAATCACTTTTTCGCAAAATATGACAGTTGCCAACGAATCCAAAGAGGATGCCAGCTTCACACACAGCTCAGTCAGTGCTGCAGCCTCCTGCCTGTAAACGCTGATACATGTTAAATCCTGTATTGTGAAATACGCGTTCTTTTTTTTTTTCTTTCTTGTATTACGAATAGCGTCAGTAAGTATTGAGCAAGTGTGGAAAAGCTAACAACTCACAGAGGATAAGGCAGGTGTAAAAGTTAAATGCTAACGTCGGGTTGGTGATAACTTTACAACAATTTTCCTAATAGCCTGTTTGTTTCTGTCAAATTCGACCCAAAGAAATGTTTCCCAACGTGTCGCTAACTCCTGACAGATGCTAGACTCTTTTCATCGACTGACATTTCCTGAAAACACTTGCTTAATACTTACCAGCCCCGGGGCGTTGCTGCTTCTCACTTGTACGTGGAGTAAAAAACTAAAAAGTAGCCGTTAAGTTACTGTCGAAAAACTTCACTAAGTACTAAACTAATCGTCGACTTTACTTTCTCCGTCTCCTCTGGGCCATTAGTTGACCTGAGAGCAGACTCATTTACAGTGAACGCTACCTTTACTTACTTTCCGTGGTTATCGCGTGTGGAGAAACAGCTCCTCCCCACGGAGCTCAGCGGCTACACGGGCTACAGCTGTTAGCTAACGGGAGGAGGAGCACCGGACGACCGTTAGTTAGTCACCACGGGTAGGCAACGGCACCGGAGCACGACAATGAGGATTATCTGACGAATATAAGAGGCTGTGTGTATTTACAGTTTACTTAAGTACTTATAAAATAGGCTTTTATCTAACACTTAATAAGGTATTCACAGTTTGAATAGTAATGTACAGTACTCTGCTAATAGTTTAAGCATCTTATTCAAGCTGCTAAATGATTTCCACCATTAAAAAATGTCATCATTTCAGATACATCCGCTCGTGCCATATCATTATATTTTTGTAAAAGGAAAAATGGATGTTTCCACTATCATATCGCTGTAAAAATAAATAAATAAATAAATAAATAAATAAATAAATAAATAAATAAAAAGGCAACACCAGTGCATTTTTTGTGATTTTCATTGTAAAAATTTAATTTCAGGTGTTGGAGTCATAAAAGGTGAATCCCAGTATTACATACACTGTTGTCCATAAAGTTGAAATAATATAGTTTTCAAACACATTCCTTTTTATTCTCGTTACACATCAGTGATCGCCTTTGAGAAGGTAAAATGACTACACTTTATCAAGAATAAACCACAATGTCACAATCATTTCATAAGAGGTTAAATGTTTAATTCCAACTTTATAGGCAGCAGTGTATATTAAACTATGAGGTTTTTATTTTATATTGTATTTATATATTTATTTGTTAAAGTGTTTAAACTGAAATACTTGAGTGAGAATATTAAATAAATCGGAAATGAGACTTGGACAAATGCAGTGGATTTAATGCTGTGTGTTTCCTCATAGATGCTCCAGAAATTTGTACAAAAGTTATCAACTGATAGTGTCATTTTTGTCTCAAAACACCACATATTTATCACAGGATAGCACCAGTGACATGACTCTATTACTAAACTATATTCATGATATATTTGATTAAATATGTGGCATTTATTTTAATATGGTATTACATCGTATATTCAACAGCTATGCATATTATTTGCTTAAATGATAGACAGACACATTTTTATATCAAAATACAGCACATACAACAGATATTTTCAGATTTTTTAAATAAATACATTTGTTACGAAGGTTTTTTTTTCTGCTCGATTAGAGATGAAATAAATTCTCTTGTGAAAAAACATTTTCATAGGATGAACAGGAGATTCTATTGTGATAAGTAGAAAAACAGGCCAAGAAGTGTTTAGCCCAGTGTTGAAGCTGTTTATACTGTTGCAAATGGAAAGGTACAAATAGAGGACTGTTTTAGTTTGTCAGATGTGACAAAACTGTTGAGTAACACAGCATCACAGTACACAATTTACTTGTTCATCGTTTTTACTTGTGAGTTTATTTAGTTTTTAATGTTTTGAACGTTATCCTCTCTAATACTTGGAATATCCTGCTCAGAATTTTGAGTATACTCAGTTGTTATTTATATGCTGTATAGATATATATTGACGCCTTCATAAAATAATCGCCCAAGTCATTTTTTCAGATTTTTCAGGAAACACAAAAAACTGAATCATTTGTTGAATATATGATATTTACTAACAATTTTAATCAAAACAGTTATAACAAATGCCTATTGACATACAAACAACAAGGTCAGTCAAACATAGAACATGAGAAAATTAAATGACTTAGATAAATTTTCAAACATGCCAAAATGACTTGGGCAATTATTTTAAGAGGGTGACGATGTTTGATTTTTATTTCACTGCCGCCAAAAAGGTGCATTTTTAATGACAGGGTATGTCAAAAAGTCAAACCAAATTAAAATATATGACAGCATGCATGGTACAGAGGCAACTCTGCACATGTAGAGATACTCCAATTAAAATTTATAATTTCTCTTGAATGCTTTTTGATCATTTGATTATTTGTTGTTATCTGATAAAGACCAACAGGCACTGATTATTGGGTAAAAAAAAATACAAACTAGAGCATTCTAATTTCATTGGGCAGCTCAAATAGGAATCAGACCCCCATTTCAAGCCAGATTTTTTTGGTCAACCTGCCAAGCGCATTGTGCATGATTGGTCTTTTTCAAACAACCTGTTCAGCTGAGCCTAAAGCCTGTCCCTGCACTGATTCATTGGACCACTGTCTCACTCAACGCATTCCTTGTAAGCTGAACCTACAAATGGACCATATTAGTTAGTCAAATAAAAGCTCGTGTTGAATATACAGTTGAATGAGTGTATTTTGTTTTCCTGTTAAATATTATGCATTGTTCTTCATCAGGATATGAGCAGCTATAAATTAACATTGAAATGAAAATGGAAATAGATATTGGTTTACCACTACCTGTGCCCAGTTGTAAAATAGTGTCATACTTTCATAGATTCAGCAGCTCCAGCTTGTCTGAACCACAGACCTCTCTTTTTCTGCATAACTTTAATCCCTACGGGAGAAAAAGCAGTGGGAATCTGGCAAAGCACCCATGGCTGAAATAGTTTTAGGTTCTGGCACCGTATCATTAAACACACAGGATACAGAGGACAATGGCACGGCTGTGGAGTATTTTGCTCCAGCCTTGTTTTCCAACAGATTCAGACTCAGTGCTCCATTAGTTACAAAACTAATATGCAACAGTGATTATTACAGAATTTTGTAAGTAGAATAAAGAAACAGAATTAAGCAAAAAAAAACAAAAAACAAAAAGTGGGAAATTTTAAAAAATGCTTCATGTTCATTTTGTAAGTGTTAATCCGTTAAAAAAAGATGTACTCTGACATACTCCGAGTCATTTTAACACAAATGATTCTTAAATAAACCTTTTATTCTGTAAATTAACATCCACACAAAGCACTCCAAAGACGGATCGATTTATCAGTGCTCATCTTGTCTTGCAGGGGTCTCCAGTAGCTCATGTTGTTCCTTCTGACTTCTGCCAGTGAAGTACAGTATTTCCTGGGCCAGTTGAAATACTTCATTTGGATTCATTTTGTTTCTTTGGCAGGTCCTGATTTTCCAGTCTTTGGATCTTTTGTGATTGCATCTCATCAAAATAAGGTTTGTAGATATAAATACCACCAGCAACTCCGAGTAGAGCAGCGAAGACCATCTGTGAGAAGGGTATCCTTACTCTTGTTCGAACTCGAATCATGACTTCTTTTGATAGGAGTCCAACTCTGGAGGAGCAAGATATTTCTGTAAAAAATAATTAATTTTAAAGTAAATAAGTAAATAAGTCGAAAAAAAAAAGTTATCCAAGACAAACAGACATGTTAAGCCTTTTTAAAACCAGCAGCTTCCACCATGCTTTGATGAATGTTGCATCTTCTTGCAAAATATTAGGCATAGCTTATTGCATAGATGTTACCACTACCCTGTATGTAGCACAGGCCGATGCCTATACTGTTTGACTAACACTGTTAAGTTATATTAGTAAAGCCAGGGTCAATTCAAGATATTTGAGTGGGTTTCTTTTTTTTTTTTTTTTTTTTTTAAATTATTTTTTTTTAAAAACAATTTCTAAATTGTTTTTTGATTACAGGTCAACATACAGACATTATGCAGATATTTGACACATTAAAAGCCACTTTGTATATATTTATAAAGTCTTCAAATAATAGCTTATCTTGAGACTTCTGATAGCAGTTCCCCCCTCTCACAGTGTTGTCCACTCTGAAGTTCTGCTATATTTAGTAAGTTTAAAAAAAAAGAAAAAAAAAAGCAGTCACAGGCCCTAAGCAGCCACAACACTTTGTTCCTCATCTACATCCACACAGCAGTCATGTAAGAATGTTTAAGGTCAAAGATATGATACCTGTTCATCTAAAAAAAATCAGGTTCATTTTTTAAAAACCAGATTTCAAGCAGTAATATCAAATGAATGCCTTCCACATTGCTTAGCAAATTGTTGTTTCGCTGCCAGATACATTTGAAAGCCTTCCATGACCTCCTCAACAACATCTTGTCGGTGTTTGTTACATTAACCACCCTCAAAATTGGCACTTGTCTGTGACAGATTAGTCCCAATTTTAAGTTTTAACAGCCAATTAGCAAGATCTTACATTTATGGCCTGTATAACTAAAAAGAGAGGGACTGACTGAGGCTTTAGCACTTTAACAGCATACAGAATAAAACACAGCAAAGTGTAGGCAACATAGCGAAAACTTTTGCAGCAAAAACTGTAATATCAATTAATATCTCATTTAACTTTTTTTTCCTTAACTGAAACTAGTTATTCAACATCACAATATGACACAGTTACCAAAAAGTGGAACAATTCAGAACTCTAGATGTACAAACACATTTCTATTTAATGACCTGAATATGCAAAAAATAAAATACTGAAACATTTGGTGTTTTATTTGATAACATATACCACAAAGACTACGACAAATTACATTGTGATAAAGGTAATCACTGGGATATAAAATGTTCTAAATTAGTAATAATCACAATTCCAGAGGAGACTACTACATTTCTTCAAAATAACTATGATTATAGCTTATTTGTCCAAACGTTTTGAAACTGTTCATTAAAGATGAATTTAGTTGATGCATTCAGAAATCTTAAGTGTCATAAATACAATATCACTACAACGTTAAATTAATTTCCTTCAAATCATTATCAAAATGTTTATTTATAGGGATTTTTAGAAGGTGCTTTGAAAAGCCAATCTTTACCCAAATAATTATTCCATCTTATTCTGAAAACACAAGGACGGATATTGAAACTTCTCCTAGCTTGATAATTATACAACAAATTAGCCACACTTAGAAACAAATATCTTTTTAAAGGCTTTTCTACGATTCTCAGTGATGGCTTTATGGCCTCTGATATCTTACCAAAGAGACGTTTTCCTTGAAGTGTTAGTGATCATGAGACAGACGAAAACAGGACGAGACGAAGATAAAAACAAAAGATACAACTGCAGAACATGAAGGAGACCTCAACCGGAAGTCACTCTTCTTCTGCTGTTGTATTCCGTCAAAACAGCAAGTGGCTGCGGGTTGCTCTCTGCTGGATGAATAAAGCGCCACCAAACTGATTCAGTTTATAATGTATTTAATTTAATGTGCTTTATTTATTTATTTATTGTAATCGTTTTTGTCGGCTGTCTGTCTGACCGTCTATCTATCTGTTTGTCCATTCAATGACACAATCGCATTATCTGAAGAATTCTTTGAGATACCTGCGCCAAATTTATCCTGTGGCTGCATCTTGGTATGGAGCAGAGGCCTATTGAGAATATGTCACCTTGACATACCTTTTCAAGGTCAAACGGCATCAAATGGAGATGTGCCTATATAATAATAATAATAATAATAATAATAATAATAATAATAATAATAATAATAATAATAATAATAATAATAATAAAAGACTACCACATAAGCTTTTACACATCACAAGCAGTGAACCTAAAATATTAGTGTTGATGTCACAACACCCTGAAAATAAGAAATAAACTTTTTTCTTCAGAAATTTAAATTATATTGGTTTTAGTATAATAGAAGATAGTAAATTATTCCACTTTATATATTATATATTGAGAGCATAATTAACTTTAGCAGTGCTCAAATTTCCAGTTGCTTGGATTTTGCAACACTTTAAGACACTTCTAGCAAGGGCAAGACTTAAATCAGAAGGACCTATTTCCAAATCTACAATACAGTGCATTGGGTATCTACCAGAATCTTAAACTATATTTGGCCAGGGGGTATTAAAAGTGTGCAGCACATTATGTTTTCTATAGTTACTATGTCAAAATGTAGACTTTTTGTCAAGAGATTCAGCCATTTATTTGTATCTAATACACTTGAATGTAATGTTGAGCTATTTACATTGTTATAATTGGAAATAATATCATCATTTTTGTAAGTGTTGTCATGCTTCATTTTTGTGAGTCTTAAAAATGGTGTTTCTGATGCTCATATACATAGGGTGTCCATTTCATGAGAAATTGTATAATATTTTAAACCCTTGTCTCACATTTTGAGAATGAGGTGAAATACATCAGTTGAAGTGGAGACAAGTCAAGTTTACTAATTTCATAAAATCAGGGGGTGGGATTAATTCATACATAGGCATTTTAATCCTTTACATTTCGGTAATATCAGGAGTAGTGTTTTAAGATTCCTTCTTAAGTATAACAAGTTACAGATGATTAAAATATTGCCATGTCTCTGTTTAACCTGACTGGTTTTCCTTTTGTGGCCTTTGCTCCACTTATCTGGTTTCCCTCCTTCAGCAATCGTGACAACTCTGTGCACCTGTTGGACCAGGTGGAGCCCATCAGAGCTGTGCTATATATTCCCTTCTCGTTCTCTGCTTCTTTGCCAGGTTGTCATAGCCTTTTGCATGTCTTTCTAACATGGTGTTCTGTTTGCTGCCTGCCCTGTATTCTGACTGACCTCACTCTCCATCTCAGCCCTGGTTGGTTTTGTTCATCTTTTTCTGGACCTTGTCTTCTGAGCCTGCACCCCGGTAACCTGAACCTCCCTTCTGCCCTGACCCTTGTCTCCGTGTAACCCTACGTTGGCTCTCCTGATGAAAGAACCCCAGACTGTCCCCAACCACCGTCACAGCCTGCCCCTTCAGATTCAGGACATCATGGACACCCGGTTCTGTATGGTAGCTATTGAACAGAAGAGGATTCTGTGTGGATTGAGCTTAGCTCTTTTGACTTGGAACTTTATTGGCCTGAGCATTGCTCTGTGGACATTGAATTGTGTGTTTGGACTAATCTTTAAGCTTTTGACTCTAAACTGCTCATTATCTCAATGACTGTTGAATAAACGGTTTAAAACCTTATTCCTGGTTCTGAGCTTGCATTTGGGTCCTTATCTGGTTTGTTACAAATATAATTAACTTTTTTATTAATCAGTGTCATGTGCATATGATCACTTGTTGATTACTATAACAAGTTTAAATTTTGCAATAAAGCTGAAAAGTCATGAAACCTAATTTAAGCCAACACCTTGAACCTTATGACTTTTTTTTTTTTTTTAAAGCTAACACTAGGTGTTTTAAAGTCAATATTTAATTACAGTACAGGGAAAAAACACTGTATATGCACCCTATCCATATCTGCAGTACTGTAAGCCGTACCATTCCAAACCAAAATGAGGACGAACTGTCTTACGCTGTCTCCTATGAAACTCTTGTCCCCTACGGAGCACAAAAATGCATTTGTGGGTCTCAAGGTGTTTTTTTTTTTTTTTTTTTTTTTTTTATGTATTTGTGGTGCATGTCTTATTAGCTGCAGGTACAAAACTGTATAACTGTGCATTTAACAAATCTTAGTATTTATTAATTGGCGTATTTTGCCTGTTTAATAATTATAAATTGGTTGCTTTTCAAGTTCACGGAAATAAGAGGCCACTCCAGCCCAGTAGGGGGAGGTGATGAAACTATGAGCTACTTCAAGTGCCTTTAAAACCAAAGAAGCAGCAGCAGCCCCTGCACTGTGTGTGCGCTTATTTATGCCCGGAAGACATGCGTGTTCTGTTGTTTAGAAGTTATGACACTTTAATACCATTAGATGACTAAACCATCAGGTTGTACAGGTTTGTACTGGATAACTGTGACTCTGTGGTTCTACTTTAGCTTTTATCCACGTGTCAGTTTTGGTGTTTTGTCCACTCGGCGTGGGTTCAATCATTTCAGTGAGGACACCTGACTTATTTATTTACATCCTGACAGAACTGTGTCGGCAGATGATCATCTGGCCCCAAAACACAATGTCCTGATGGAGAACATCCGATCACGGCTGAAGTTTGGGAATAAGGAGGAAGATGTGAAACTGAGGACACGAAAATCTCAGCTTTACGCTAAAGAAGAGCAGCGTCTGTTTGACAGTGGTGAGGCTCCTTTTATCAGACTGCTGACATTATGAAGATGGTGACCAAACAAACACCTCGTGTCCACCAGCCTGTCCGTACACTGGTGGTGGTGTGAATCGGGATCATCTGAATAAAATCCAGTGGTTTCCTGTGCTCCACAGGTGTCCTGGGGGTCAGAGTGGTCCTGTTCACGGTGGTCTTCAGACTCATCAACTGCTTCCTGGTTCAGACCAGCTTCGTCCCTGATGAGTACTGGCAGTCTCTAGAGGTGTCCCATCATATGGTCTTCAAATATCCTTCCAAATGATTAGCTGTGACCATGTCATGGAGAATTAAACACTTTATGTGAAGAGAAAATATTTGAGTCAGTTTCCAGACAGTGTAATGAATGTTTTAGTAACTGAACTGAATATACAGGCAAAAAGACCACAAATAATGTCTCAATTATCTAGCTTTAATACTTGGAAGATTCCATTGGTTTTAAAAAAAATGTTTGCTTAAAGAGAAACTTTTTAAAAAAAAATTTGTCTGGACTGACCACTGCAGATTATTAGTACATTACAGTAGCAGTGTGACCTGTACGAGGCGAAGAAGGTGTTAACATTGTGCCCTTTGAGGTCCACACACTGCTTCAGATAGAAGAAAAACAAACTGTGGAAACATAAAAGCATGTAGGTACTGTTGATCCCAAATTTTTGTCCACGTCATTAAACACCCTGAAGTTGCCTATTAGACACAAAATACAGTCTAAGCTCAAAACAAACCAAATTAAATCAGTTTTCCAAAGGCTTTTATTAATATTGTTTAGTTTCATCAATCTGGCGTGCATCTCTCATCAACTCTTAACATTTCAGTCCATCTTCATGATGACTGATGATTTTTGTACATTTTTGTTTTTCATTTTTAAAATAATGATCAGATCAGCCAAACTGCTTGTTCTGCACTAGAATACAAGTTATTTCCTTTGTTCAAATGTATTAGTTTAATACCGAACCATATTAGGATGTTTTCACTAAAAATTTAATAATTTTTTATTTCAGTGAATTGTATTTAAGTAATTGTACTCAGAATATATGCATGTGGTGGTGGGGTCTTTCAGTTATGAAGTGTATTGTGTGAATCTTGGTGAGTAACAGTCTTATTTGTTTTATTTATTGTATTTTTCTCATGGTGTTACATCCTTAATAGTGTGACTTATGGGTATCTGACCTGGGAGTGGAAGACAGGAATCAGAGGGTTTTCTTATCCACTTCTGTTTGCCGTTATATACAAGCTATTGCACTGCATAAACTATGACTCCCTTTATCTACTGGTAAGTAGCAAAATACCACTGTTTATGCACATGAAGTTATTTGTGTATCTACTCCGTGTTAATAAACCTGTTTTTGCAGATATGGCTTCCACGAGTCATTCAAACACTCCTGGCTGCGTTTGCAGATGTAAAATTCTTCTACTTCATCCGAACTTTGGAAAATCATGATATTGCAAAATGGACGGTAAATATTTTTGCCTGTTCATCATAAACTTTCTATGTGTTGATGAATGTTCTTTGTATCAGTTTGGACATTTTCTGTAGTTCAGTGTGTCATAAGATTTTCCTGAGGTTTCATCCCCCTCTGTTGTGACAGTCCTATAAAGGTTAGTCAGTCTACAATCTACATTAGATAAATAATATAATACTAACGATGTAACTGTTTTAATTACTTCACCAAATGTGGCATGTTACATTTAATTGTTATTTCTCTTTTAACATACGTTTTAAAGTAGGCAATAAAAAATCCTAAAAACTGAAATTAAACCAACACCATACAGGAATGTTTGAGTCATTAACAGGAGAACATGTGATGTGATATTCAGTTTGATTAATTGTTCTTTTTTTTTTTAATCAGTTTTTATTTATTTTTATTCTTGACCAGAAACACACAACATGCATATCATTTTAACAGCTAACACTTTGCACTATACGCACCCACTACACAGCCAGGGCAATGAAACAGAGAACCAATAAAAGCATTACACCACAATAATAACATGATAAAATAAACAAGAGGAAATAACACATCCCAAATTAAATAGAAATGATATAAGCTACAGAATTTAAATAAATAAGTAAAAAAAAAAAATTAGGGTGGGATTCATGCATGGTAATACTTCTATTATGGGGCACTAGTCAGCTGACATTGAATAAAATGTAGGAAGTGGGACCAGACGTTGTAGAATTTGCCCTTACTATCATTCAGTCTTGCAATTAGACCCTCAAAGGAGGGCATGTCTGTCATCAGCTTTAGCCAGTCTGTAAAACAAGGCCTGCCTTGGTATTTTAATTAAATGTTGAGAGAACTAGTGAAGTAATACAAAATTAAACAAATTTAAATCGGGTTATGTAAACGTCACAACAGTATGAACATGGAAGTGTCTGGTATTGTTTTGTGTTAATGTAAACCTGCTTATGTGTTAGGATTAGGAGGAAGGGTTTTATGTTTGTTTTTCAACATTTATTTGTTTATGATTGTTTTATGTGTTCTTTCGTCTAGGGCTGCACCATATTGGCAAAACATGCGATATGTGATATGGGTGTACAACATTTGCTAATAATATTGCAATATTTCTCCTTCGACTAAAGAAATACTAATTTCATCTAAGAAAAGTGTTCCTTAACAATGTTCAAATGAGCCTATTTTAATGCTGACTCAATTATTTAGAATTTAAGACAAAATACTGAACTACTGCAATCAGTTCCACATTTGTGTCCAAAAACCTGCTGATGCTGCTACCACAGACCTTCAGACACAAACAGTCACATATTTAGTCATTTTATTCA
>JAQQZY010000019.1:40299721-40342376 GCA_030068375.1 Ostorhinchus rueppellii | reverse complement strand
TTGTCATGGCTTCGCCATGTCTTGTTTGTAATAATGTGCACTGCATTGTCCCTGCCAAATAAACTACTAATAAATAAATAGAATTTAACTGTCAGTACTCTTAACTTTTTCTCTATTGGTTCATTTTCATTACTTTTATTTTTGAAGCATTTTTACAACCAGTGATATTTTTGGGTTGTGTACAAAGCAAGACATATGAGGACCCCATCCTTGGTTATGGGAAATATTTCTTTGCAGTTATACAGCCCAAACAATAAACTATTTAATCAAAAATGAAAGATGAAAATGGCCACTAGCTTTAGCCCTAGTTTCATCCACATGGTGTTTACAAAATAACAGTCACAGGTCTACAGACTTTCAAGTCCTACCTTGGGCCGTAGCTTTTTGAGTAGCCGTCTCCAAAGAAGTGCCTGTAAATATAGTCATCAAGATCTCCAAACAGGTCATCGTCGAGGCCGTGGTACTCATGCATGTCCACCAGATAGTCCTCCACACCAGAGACAAAGTCTGTGAACAGCATCTGGTCATGAATAAACACACCGTTGTGGAAGAAGTTGTTGATGAACATCTCCAGCTCCTTCCAGTGGTGGAAGTGGTCAACCTCTTGCTGGACGTAGCTCTGAAGCAGCTGGTAGAATTCATCTGCTCTGATTGGCTCCGTGGCTTTGTTGAACAGATTCATAGACTCCTCATAAGCGCAGTTAAAGACCCCGGTGCATCCCTTGAGGTTGGGCCTGTGGGTGTTTTGGCTTCGATCTTCATGAACTTTATCCGCTGATTTTCGAGTGTTGTAATTGCTCTGAAAGAAGTCGTCAAATTTGTTTGGGTTTCTGTGATGCTTGTGGGATCTGTGCTGCCACGACTCTTTCTTTTCATGCTTTTTGTCGTAAAACCCTCGAGCCTTGTTGATAAAAGTGGAGGCGGAGTCCTTGAAGTGGCGAAAAGTTGATTTGACCGAATCTGAGAATTTCCTCAGGTTCTCCTTTACAGCTTCCTTTGCTTTCTTAATCTGCTCTTTGTGGTGGTGGACAAACTCCTTCGTGGAATTCTTCACAGCGTCAAATGTCTCTTTCACTTTTCCTGCCATGCCCTCTTTAGATTTCCTTACTTTGGACTCGGTGTCTCCTTTGGCTCTCTCTTCCTTGGTTTCCACGTACAGCCTCTCCCAGAGGTCAGACCGCTGTTGCTCAAAGCTCAGCCTCTTCTCCAGTTCGCCCAAGCGTGACTGCAGCTCTTCTGCCTCAGAACTTGCTTCCTTTTCAGCTCCAGAAATGCGACTTCTCAGCTCATTTATCTCTTTCCTTAGCTCATCTGTAACCTTCTTCTCCCTGTCAAGCTTCTTCCTCAGTGTCTGTGTTTCAACCATCAGGTCTTCCTTCTGACCCATGAAGTTCCGGATCAACTGCTTCTCCTCCTCCAGCTGATCTTTCAGCCTCTGGTTTTCTGACAGCAGGGAATCGGCACCGCCTCCTGTGGCTTCCAGATCTTTGATCTTGGAGTGCAGGCTTTTCAGCTCCTCCCGAAGTATGGACAGAGACTTTTCTTCTCTTTCCAGGGAGCTCCTCAGTAGCTGGTTGTCTGCTGTCAGCTTCTGCTGCTGGGACACAATGTGAGACTTCTCCTCAACTTTCTGCTTCAGCAATACTTTCAAGTCATCTCTCTGGGCCTTATTATAAAGAGGAAAAGAATGGTGATAACACGTTACAGGATTTATTAAGGGGAGCCACCAAAACATGAAAAAAATGCATCTCTTAGCTGTTTAGTATGCCAAAGTAGTACACAGACTTAAGAATTACCTGCATGTGAGCCTGTTTGATGTTGAGCTCCTCCTTCTCTTTTTGTATCTCCTCAATTACATCAGTAAGAACTGAAATAACTTTGTGCTCATCCAGGTCATCCAGGCCAAAGTCACTTCTCTGAGCATAGAACAAGGAACAAATTATGACTCATTCAAGTCATGTTACTAAAGACTGTAAATGAACAGTGTTGTTTCATACACTCAGAGGCAGCATAACATTACTTTAGCTTCTACTCATTACTGACCTGGTTGAACAGTAGATGTTCTCTGACATGTCGCAGAAGCAGATCTTTCACATCATCGTGTTCATTCACTCTAATCTTCTCCACAGTTTTCTGCCTTTCCTGGATCTGAACTGTACCTGTTAGAGTGAAAATCATACAACTTATTTATATGTAAATTTCCAATACATATTGCAAACTTGCACATTTTTACCACAGCATACAAGGCTATGACCCAGTGTTCAGCCCCCCCAAAATGACCAGGATATCTGAGTATACCTGCTCACATCTGGCAGTATGAAAGCCAGCTGGCTTTTCATCAAGTCAGAATGAAACTGGCTGCATTCCAAATCATACAATTTTTCTTTTTAGTTCCAATATAAGAATCGGGTTGAAGTTGAAGATGTAACATTGTGCCAAAACATTAAGAAAAAGCAGGAAAGATGTAAAACACTCTTATTGTATTTGAGAGAAACCTGTTAAAATAATTACAATAGCATGATGCTTCCTCACAAAAGCCCCTATTCAGAGTCCAAATTCAGAATGTATTGTGTTCTAAATGACAATCTATTTGCATGAAAATCTAAATGAGGAAAAAAAGGTTTCAGCTGGACATCTCACCGTAGAAGTGGCCAAACCCCATGCTGATGGCCACTATGAGGGCAAGCAAGATGCATTTGTTGAGGATGCTGCTGCCCTGGCGTTCAGGCATTCGGGTCTCCAGGGCAGCATGTCTAACTTCTGCTTCCTCCTCCTGGTGTCTCTGTTCTTCCACCTCTTCCTCTTCATCACTCGGGCTCGACTCCAGCACCTCATCCCCGTCGGCTTCTGTCATAGCACTGGTGGTACTCCTCCTCAACCTTCGTCTTCGTACAACAGGGCTGGAGCTTCCTCCTGCCTCATCCTCGCTGCTGCTCCAGTTTTTTACAACAGGCTGCTGCACTGGGAAAACTAGAGACAAACAGGAGGTTAAATGTGAGACAAAAGTGGAGTGGAAAAAAATATAAAAGTATGCACACAGGTATGACAAACTCAGAAAGAATGCACAAGTGAGGTTAGCTGTGATGAAAATGTGACAAAAATGCATTCAGTAAATGATTTTTTAAATGTAGAAAATATTCTGGTCTAACAATGTTTGTGTCAGACGAATGTAATAAGTTCCTGTTAGCTGTTAGTACAAAAAGTCCAAAAAAGAACTTCACACCTTAAAGCTGCATGTAAACAGAAAAGCTCGTATGTCTCAGATCTGTTCTGGTTCTTATAGTGGTGAACGTCATCCTTTATCTAGTCACGGTAATTTTTCTATTAATTAAACTCATCTTTTATATAATTTGGACATTCACAAGTGCTTCTGTGAGCAGTATGTCAGCATTGCACATGCACATGTCAGATTCACACTATTTTCATTCAGGCCACCTGGAACAGTGCGACCTCCAGTGAGCTGAGTTCTGAGATGGAAACCTAACTTCATGAGACTCTGTGGAAGGTTCCGGTATCTCAACATCAACCCTGCTTTGGCAGTGTAGTGAACAGAGAAAGAAATATTTTGACACACTTTTTGACAAGTTGGCTGTTCAGCTATGAGTGGAAAACATAATGATTGTAGAGTTAGACTGTTGCAATCATGACATTTCAATTTTATGCTATTAAAAAATATTATTATTAAGCCTAATAGTTTATTTACATGCATACTGTATACTAGTGTTGCACAATTTCCAGATTTTAGGAAAAAGTCATATTACAATTTGAGTGCACTTGCCTGGTTATCAGGAAAAGGCACAGATCAAGAATCCTTTTGAAATGTGTATTTTTTTCCAGATCAAACTTTCAAAGTTAAACAGGTATTAAATGATTTTAAATCGAGCACATAAATGATTCTAATAGTTAATCAAAAATAACTGCAGTTACATCAAGAAAAAGCAATGTGTAATAACGGGGAGAGCCCTTGCACAGATTGCTAGAAACTGTGGCGCTGCCGTCATACCCGTCTCGGCAGCAGTGAAGGCGTACTGGCTACTACAAGAAGTGCCAAGGTAAAACTCCTCATGAACCGATGCATCCACCTCTGTGTGATCATCGTCCTTCACGTCTCCTAAAGTCATAATGTCAGAGTGATCGCTTGACGACAACAGAGACACATGCTCTTTCTCTGCAGCATTGTTCTCAGCCTGAAAACAGAAATACAAGGGCAAAGCTTGGCAAAGATGCTGATAAGTGGCTTTGACTGCAAATTACTGTTATGTCAGATTACCTCTGCAGCATGAAGGGTTTGATCCGTGTTTTGTTCCAGATGGTCCTTGTGTGAATTGGCAACTTTCACGTTACTGCAGCTGGCTGATACAAACATTATGCCAAAAATGTAATGAGACTAAGGATAAAGGAATAATGTACAGTGATAAGAAAAAGCTACACAAAACCCTTAAAATCAAGTATAATTTTTTTAAAAAGATAAATAAAAAAATAAAATAATTTTTAAAGAATACATGGATAACTACAAATGTCACAAAAATGGTTAAAACGAATCCCAACAATCTGCCAAAAAATACCACTAATAAACTGGTTGCTGTTCCATCCAGTCAAATCAGAAGAGGGCTCTTACCTCCAGATGAGGCAGGTTTATCCTGCAGCTCTGGTTTCACCACTGGAGGGCGCTCTCCAAACTCCCCTGCAACCTCTGAGCCCAAAGTCTCAATATCAGAACCCTTAAGATGAGTTTGGGACACATTAAGACACATCTTCAGAAAGGTGGCTTTATTGAGGCCACAATAATACTGCTCAAGGATTTGTTAATAATTTCACATATTTCAGTGGACAGTTTTCTTGTAAATATTGAGAATGGAAGAACTAGAAACATGGGATTTACCTCATTACTGATGATGGTCCAACCACAGGATGACTCTGTATCACTGGATGTTTCTGACATTTCTGTCAAGTGTAGAAATACACAACCTATAAAAGAGAGATCAAACACACCTGGACAGACAGTATGTTTCTGGTTAAAAATTGAAGTATGGGGGAAGTTAGCGTGTGTGAAGATGACAGATTTGCACACTAATGATTCCTACATGCAGTCCAGATCAGGTAAAAGATTTTGACTCAATCCTAACTACAATCTGTTGATGATCTTGGGCAAAAGCAGCTGGTCAATAAATTAAATCAGTGAACAATCATCCAGATCCTGATTTAAAGAGATTAATAGGAAAACATCAGACAAAACAATGAGGTTGAACTGCCATGATTTTACACATAAGTCAAAAACACTCATTGATAGACAAGAGTTTATGTGCCTTACAGTTATCATAGAAATGTTGATAACATAAGGGATGTAAACAACACTGAAGTCAACCACTGTATTTGCATATCAGAGAGATAAGCTGAGCTACAGGCCAACTGACACATGAAGCACCTTCACAATACTGAAACACATGTTTATCTGAATGCTTTCGATGTCCCACATAGCCTGTTCCAGACCTGTTCCACAACACAGTGTTTGACATGCTCACACAGAAAACTCCCAGGTTTAACTGGGGTCATTAAAAATATCCCCTTTAGCTGTATTGGCATTTTTTGTGGATTTGTAGGGACTGACTCACTGTAATGCCAACGAAATGAAAATGAACCATTGTTACTGTTTAATTTATCTTGTCAGGTCAAGTCCAACTCATGACTCTGCGCTCAGGCTTAACAAGGGAAACACGTGATCTCAGAATAAACTATACACATGGGCTGCTTAGATGGTCAGAGTAAGAGACTTTCAGAAGTTGTTGCTGCCTTCTCACATTCAGATAAGTAGCACATATTTGTTTTGAACATGTTTGTGTCATGCAAATTTAGGTTAAAGACAAAAAAGTAGATTAGATGGATTCATGTACATAGATTGAGTACAGAAAACTTGAGTCAAATATTAAATGTTAACATGCTTACACCTTTTGCTACTTATCATTTACTACAGTGTGTTCACTTTGAGGCAAATTATTACTGTGTCGTAACTACACTTTAAAAGTATGTACAGTCTATTTGTTGGCACTAATTTTACACCATTTTCTTCCTCATAACGCCTGTGTAGGTTACTTTTGTCCCACTGTCATTTCCTACCTGTGTTTAAACAGGTTTTAAGGTTAAATGGCCATGCTTAATCGTGATATAACACTCAGAAACATCTGCGGTGATGCTGATTATTCATTTTCCATTTAACGTCCAAAATAAATGTGCATAAAATAAATAGAGGCAGATTAAACAGCGGCCTCTAGCGGTGGTAGCCTGCAGTTACAGCTACCCAGATGATGCCAACTCCTGCGGCCTGACGGTGAATAAAGCTCACATTTACTTCAGCCTCTGAGACAATATGATCAACATTGACGCTGATAAGTGTAGCTAACTTTAACTCCTTCTCTTAATACGAATTACAGACATTTAGCAACGGTTTCGATTTAACTTAACTAACTTAACAGCCTAGTTATAAACGCCAGCCCTCAAAGCATCGTGGGGTCATTTAAACCGATATGTACCGACGCATTAACTGCCCTTTGCCCCGCTAGGTTTCCAATAAAACAATATAAATCGCCGAACTCACCGGTGTTTAACAACACAGCTGTTTGCAACCACCTCTGCAATTATTGCAGAATGCCGTAGCTCCAGCTAAGTTGTCCGTTAACAACACAGTGACGCCGCTCAGAGTTCATGGGACATGTAGTTTAAAATGGTAGAAGCGGAGAGGAACCACGAGGTGAGTGGCCATCGATTTGAAACTCCATCACCCAAACGGCACCGCGATAGTCAAGCAGGCTGAGTAAGTAAAGGGTGGAGCGTGGAAACAACCTGCGTCTTCGACAAAACATAAACAAGGAAGCGTGACAAAGTACACCACCCATAATAATAAATCAAATGAATTATAAGTTTTAGCTCGTGGACTGTGAATTCGCGTGACGAATAATAAAATGTTTATGCTTACAGACCGATAAGTGGGGTTTAGTAACTATTATTAGTGACTGAGACAAATCTGACTATGAGAGAAATCTGTTTCATGGAAACTTACCTATCCAAAACTCACACATGTCAAATTAGTGTAATTATCATCCAAATTAATGTCACACCAGATCATAACATAACATGCAAACCAAATATATAAGGATATTATTAATACTGTAACATATTGTTTATATGCCCTATATTATATGCTCTATTCCAGTAATTTTTGTGCTTACTGTGCAGGTTTTAACGGTAGTCTTTCATTTTATCAGGCTGTTTTCATATTGATTATTGATAGGTTCTGTGAAACACTGGGGGCGGGTTCAACTTTGCAAAAAATTCTGCTCGATATGTAACAAGAACAGAGCTGCAAATACAAAAAACTAACACATTTCCAGTAAAAGCTTTTATCCGTATGTGTACCATTTGACACTTATGTTAATGTTTATCAAGTAGCACATGTTACACTAAAATTTTACAAAACATAGTTAACAAAGTACAGCTTAAATGTTAATAATAATAATTTTTAAAAAAGCAATATATAATTTTCAAGTGTTTTTATACTGAACAGTAAAAAGCAGACAGGTTGAATTTTTTTTTGTAATTTTATTTGAACTGAAAATCAGACTTTCATAATTAATCATTTTCTAAAAACTCTCCTAAACATTTTTGGCAAAAACCAACTTGCAAGTAATCTTCATGACAAAGACAAACAGACAAAATATAAACCATTAACAGAAATGATAATAATTACAAAAGGTACATTCAATTTTCAAGAAACCTGCTTCCTCCTCTGAGGCTGCGAGTCGCCCTGAGTTTCACTGTAAATGACTCGCAGCACTCCAACACCACGGCCAAAGCCACAGTGTCTAACACAACATGACTGCAAAAGGGGAACAACAGCAGGTCAGTTTATATGCAGACCAGGCTTTCTGTTTAACCCTTTAAATTCACATGCTTGGACAATGTAACATAATTCATGAAATGAAAAACAGTTGGACATCAACACCAGATATCCCTTTTATGAACATCCTAGACATTACTTATGGGTTTATGACATCAGCACCAAGTACAAGATAATGAAATGACCTGAAGCAGCACCTGTGTACCTGTGTGATCCATAAAAGACCCAAACCAGAACCTGAAAGATTATTATTATTATTATCATTATTATTATTACATTAAAGCAGGGAACTGTAAGCTGGGAGGTCAAGACATGAGATGAGATAACTAGAGAAATGGCTTTCAGATTCTGATTTGGTTCTTTTAAAGCACTGACGATAAAACAGGATGGTATAAAACCCCACTCAAACAGCTGTACACCCACAGCAAATGTGTGGCATCAAAATAAAACATGGGTATATAAGTTCAAGTTCAAATGGAAGTGATTCTCCTGCTTCTACTTTCCTGACGCAGCTGAATGACTTCACTGAATCAATTGTCCATTTTCTCTTGAGACACAACAGTTAAAAAAAGATGAAATGTTGGATTTGTGGTAATAAATGATAATTCAGACACACAGTGAACCATTTTGACCCTTGAACAACATACTGCATTACGGAGAGAAATAACGGCATTGGTATGAAAAACATAGAAAACAACAACATCTCTACCTGCCAACGTGTAACAGTGACTTAAAATCTTTGGTTTAAACTGTTTGCTTTTTAAAAGAAAGTTAAATTGATTGTGTCACTCATTTCTTCCAAATGTTCACCTGATTGAATCCTCTGCATAATCCTCTGATTAAATACACAGCCATGTGGAAATATTTGTGCACCCAATGACATTTTTCTGCATTATGATAACATTTTAATACTGCATCATCTCAGTTTGTATGATGTTATAGGGAGCTATAAAGAGGTAAATAATAAGAACAATTACATATTTATCTTCAATGGATGGAAAAACTGTGGAATACAATTTTTTTAATTTATTCATATGGAAAACATCTAGGGGTGTTTATTTCCACATGACTGTACTGTTGCCAAACAGATTACTAATCAATATAATATATTGCATTATCATCTCTTATAATTTTCGCCTACAATGTACAAACATCTGTTTGTAACAGTATTGGAGGAACTCTGCAACAGGATAATTTGGTTTTTTGTGCATATACTTGATTACAAATTGTCACTCCATCCCCGTTAAGCACCTGAATCCTACTGGTGCTTGGTCAGAGTTAACCCGCTGTTCTCTCTGTTCATCTGATTGCGGGTCAAGGCCACTAATGTGCAAGGCTTCGTTTGATGAGCAGCACCTCACCCGAACTCCACAGCCACCTTTTATCTTTGGTCTAATGGGTTTGATTATTTCACATTCCTCAGTAACCCTCTGCCAGAGATTAGATGAGAATCTAAAATAAACTTAGGAAGCAAACAACTCTTTGGACAACAGCACCAGTCACCGTCGCACGTTGGCTGATAATACAAAACTACTCGGCAGACAAGTGCTAATCTTAATCTACACTACAGCAAAACAAACTACGTGGAACAGAAATAACTACAAAGTGTACTCAGTAGTACATATTCTCTAACAAAAATATAGTTTTTATGAAGTAAAACGGTGTTCATTCAATTCTTCGCTTTCTCTGATTAAAACACTTCCATTGCTTTTTCTACAATCACTACAAAATTTGTGTCACATCCTCACATGGAGTGTCTCCCTCAGAGATGATTTTGGTTTGGTTTACGCATCTGAGGGATGCCTCCCACATTAAGGCCAACTATAAAGCTTTTCTTTACCGACATGCCCCTACAAGCACTTCTGGTGTATTTTAACATGAATAAAAAGGACGAATCTGCTGTAAAAACAGAGCTCATAGGACCTGAGGAGAAACAACAGATGAGGTTTCCATCTGTGGGGAGGGCATCACAATCATCTGAGCTACTGGCACACAGAGATACATTCATTGCATTATCTATTAGGCAATTACACACTACAGCTGTTTAGTACTAAGAAAATACCCTGTCAATTCACCATGTAACACTACATGACATTTCAAATGTACTAAACCTTGTTCCCTGAGTTTAGGAAAACAATAAGACAAAAAAAAAAATCTTAAATGAGGTAGTATAAAACAGGAATAGCAAGGGCAGCTGCACATCAACATACAGTACAAAATAAAAGCAGACATTCATTACTTTTCTTACCATTACTCAATAATGGAAAAAATTAACAAAAAATTCTTATTAATACTGGCTCATTCCCTTTGCAACATCTGCAGGGATAAATTACTAACTGTATGAGTGTCTTACATCCTTTAGTCAACACAACATTTGGAGCAAGAGAAGAACTGCGTAACTTTAAGCTGCAGCGCCCTTACCATCCAGTAAATGAGAACAAAGTAAGAGAAAAGTCATCAGGAAGTATCAAATGTTATGTAAATGAAGTAGCCCATCACATAACGTAGGTATAAGTAGTAATTAAATATACAGTGGAAGATTTGCCTTGAGGCAAATCGAGGTAGATAATCAGCAAAAAGGACTTCCCTTTTGCTCCAGTGATAAACTCTCTTAAATAATGCCAAAAACTTCACATTTTTGACCATTTTTTTTAAACATTCATGGTGGGTGAGATTTCTTTTTGACAAAAACATAGAGACAAATAAAGGTAAAAGGGTAGAAAAAAACTCAAAGAAAAAGAAGTAAAACAAATCAAAAATTTTCCCTGCCAACATCTGACACGGTAACTCTTCACCTCTCTCATTACTCTCACACCGACATTCAGACAGGCAGCATACTCACAACAGAAAATGAGTCAAATAATCACATCCTTCAGGGTCCTTCATCTTTCCCAGAGGTGGGTAATCCCAGCTCCACAGAGTAAAAGTCCTGCCATGTATTGGGTTCTACCTGTTCACTTTACACAGGTGATTCCATCCATCGACCTGGATGAGGAGCTGTGTTCATCCAAATGGGCTGGTTCAGTGAATGGTTGGACAAATACACGGCAGGACTTTTACTCTTTGGAGCTGAGATTACCCACTTCTGATCTTTCCTCAAATGTCTTCACTGGCATTTTTCCACCACATAGAACTGACTTTATGTGACTGGTACTGGTACTTTTATTGGTACTACAGATGCAGTTTTGCATCTTCAGAACACTATAGATCAGAAGTTTGTTTCCCTTTTTATCTGAAAAAGTTGGAATTTGTTTAAAGATATGCTGAGGGGGGGCTATGACAAAACACTGGAGAAAAATAAGAAAAAGTGTTAGTAAACCTACAGCAAAATTCAGATGATGAAATGATGCTATGATGTTGACAGTTCTCTCCAATCAGCTTTCGGTGTTGCCTAAACTGACTACGATTCTTTACTGAAAAATATCAGAAATCAGTTATTACTCACAATCTTTGTCTGATTGGGGACTATGAGGTGGAAGGACACCATATCCTTTGAGACCCAGCAAAGTCTTTTTGTCCAAGATTATTACAGCTAAAACAAAAATGCTCTCCACTGCAAGGAACATTCCATAACAAAGAATAAAAAATTCATCTGAAAAAAACTTTTGCTTTATGTTGTTTCAAATCAAGTTGATTCTTTAATGTTAAAAAAGCCAAATGTTTACTTTTCTGGGTCTCAGGAGGATTTATTATATTCTGACAGATTATTATTGGTATTCAGTACCAGTTACATCATTCACCTTTTTGTGTCCTGATTGGAAAATGGTGTAAATAAATAGTACAATTAATATAAAAAAAAAAAGGCTTCAACCTGTATGTGATTTTTTGACTGTTCTATTTATGCTGCCACCTTCACACACACATACAGTCTTACATACCCACATACTTAGAGAGAAAGTGCAGACTACAAGCTGCTTCATGCTTCACAGTGACTGAACGATCTCAACAGACTTTAACTTCAGGTTCAGTCTGTCTTTCCTCCATCAGTTCGTTCAGACGGTCAGTGGGGCAGCCACAGTCCGAGCCTCCGCCGTCCACCTCTGCCAGAGACGGCGGACGGCTGCAGGGACCGGAGGACAGGTTGGTGAGCTCAGTCTCATCATGAGAATAACGGCCAGAGTCTCCGGTTCCGTGGCTGCCCTCGCTGTTGGACGAACCCTCTGTGTCACCGGGGCGACCGAGCAGAGCCTGCAGAGAGGTGGGCTGGTCTGGAGAACCGGACAGTTCATCCTGGTAAGTTAGCACTGTGGTTCCAGGTTGGTAGGAGGCAGTACTGTGTCTCATGTTCTGCAACCCAGAAGAACCGTTTATATTTAACAGATGCATTGGTGTAGGCAGCTCATGAATTATTTATGTTTCCAGTTCCAGTTACTGTGCAGTTTCTACTTTATCACACTTACCTGCGCTGCTTTATTGTTCATTTTTGTGCTGTTGCTGAAGGAGAACCATTTTTTCTTCTTCTCAGCAATAGGCTGAACAGGACCAAGAGAGTTGATAATGAGATTGGTTCCACCCTAAAAAAGAAAATTAACCAACCATTCCTTAATTTGTTTTTTTAAAATAATTAAATATCTCTAGAGCAGAGGTGTCAAACATGCGGCCCAGGAGCCAAATCCAGCCCACCAAAGGGTCCATTCTGGCCCATGGGATGAATTTGTGAAATGCAAAAATTATACTCCAGATATGAATCATTTTAGTTCAGGTTCCTCATACTGACCAATTTGATCTCAAGTGCCTCGTATCAGTAAAATACTATCATAATAACCTATAAATACTCACAACTCCACATTTTTTTCTTTGTTAATATAAATATTTTCATGTCACTTTACTGTATTTACAATAAAACAAACTATTATTTCACAAAAATACAAATAATCTAAACAAATATGAACATTTTTAAAAGTCTGAAGTCTGCCTGTTATTACATGTTTTGTGTATTTGTAGATCTACGGTGATCTGTAAGTTGTAATTTATGTGCATAAATGATAAACTGAGACATAATATTGTTAAAATTGCATTTAGTTTTCTTAATAAATTTCAGTTCATAGTATTCACGTTGTTTTAAAGGATAGTTTGTAGATGTAAACATTTTCATCACCTAATTTTACTTTTTTCACTCTAAAACATAGAGGAAGGTTTGGAGTTGACATTATTTATATATTATTATGTTCTTATTTCACTGGTCCGACCCACTTCTGATCAAATTTGGCTTAATGTGGCCCCTGAACTAAAATGAGTTTGACACCCCTGCTCTAGAGAAACTCTTTTAGTAGAACTTTTAGCTTTACTTTTAGAAAATAAAAAAGACTTTGTTGGTTTTATTAGCAAAACATTCTCTCAGAGAGGTGTGAAGTACCTTTGCATCGATGAACTGATTTTGACTCATCATGGGTACAGTCACATCAGTGTTCTCAGATTGTCGGTCTGAGCTCAGGTTTCCTGTAGCCGAGGGAGATGCGTTCACTCCCTGTCTGTACATTTTAACAGTGGAGGATTTCCTAGAGGGAAACACAGTAGCATCACTACTGATATTAAAGACTTACGGCTGCTGAACATCAGGTCGTGGTCAAAAAACAAAGGGCCAGTGAACAGTGTATGTGTTTAATTTCAATAACACTGAGACTAACCTGTTTTTCCCTCTGCAGATGATGACAAAAGCACAGATGAGGATGCAGATGAGTGCGATGCAGACTCCTACAGTGATCCCTGTCATTGACTTTTGGTCCAAGTGGTAGAAACCATCAGAAAAGACTGAAAAGACATGGGACACTTTCAGTTTATCTTTTTTAATAAGCTACATTTCAACAATAACCATCTTCATCAAGCTTAAGTGCTTATATCTCTCACCAGTGGAACCGTGGGAAAGCTGTGGATTGTGAGCAGAGAGATCCGCTCGTACTGTCAGCTCCACCGTATGAGAAAATGGGCCATCACCCATGTTGTTTGAAGCAGAAACTTTGACCAAATAAACCTGTCCAGCCTTCAGCTTCTCCAGCAGCGCCATGGTGATGGTCCCTGTGAGTGACATACAGTCGGGTCTTTCAGTGTATTTTGATTTAAGGCAAGTTTAAGAGACGACTAAACCAAAATGAGATGAAAATACAAAAAAATGAAACAAAGAAAAGTACTGGAAAGCTGCATTAGACACTAGCTCAGTCATTTTTAGCCCTGCTATTGTTCATGTGACCTTTAAAGGGCAGAACTTTGTGACGTAGTGAAAGAAAAACTCTAAAACAATCCTTGTGAGCAGAGGGTCTTTGTGAGAGGGTAGGGGTCAGAGATCAGGGCTATACACATTCCCTGATCTAGTATCTCCCAGTCCCTGCACAAACTGGAGAGGGGGTGGGTGATCAGTTGGAGGTGAGAAGGTGTTGGGCTGTGGGGGCTTTGTGAACAGCTTCACTTTTGACCCGTCGCCAGCGTCAGAGGCAGAATTGTGTTTCCTGGGGTCATTGGCTCTTAAAACACATTCAAAGTTAGTAAATCTTGTTTATTCTGTGATTCTTATACCTGATTATTACTTCTGATCATACAAACTGACACTGGTATATTGTACATTTATCTTGATCCTGGAAAGAATTCACTTCAGGTAAATTGTTAAACTTGTTGTTGTACTTCTGTGGTATCCATTTAAACACAAGCTGCACTGGCATATGAATATATAGCATTGTAAATAATTATAAGGATACCTGGGTTTTCTGTCGCAATTCAATCAAACAGCCATTAAACATCATTCTTCTATATTCTCTACTTTCTGTTATTTCTAGATTCTTTTTCAACTTCAGAGGTTTTGGGCTGTTCTTTTTCTTGTTATTCATTTAAATACAGCCTTTTGCATACTTTAATTCAGACTGGAGTCATTTCATAACATTTTTTTTTTTGACAGATTTCTGCCTTACATTTGCACAAAGCTGTATATAATTAGATATATATGTTCACATTACATATTTACAATATGATTTATAAAAATGATTATTAAAGCTATATTAATAATAATTTTTCTGCAGATTCTACACATTAAAATACAGCCTTTTGCATACTTTAATTCAGACTGGAGTCATTTCATAACATTTTTTTTTTTGACAGATTTCTGCCTTACATTTGCACAAAGCTGTATATAATTAGATATATATGTTCACATTACATATTTACAATATGATTTATAAAAATGATTATTAAAGCTATATTAATAATAATTTTTCTGCAGATTCTACACATTATAACAGTAAGTACTGAGATGTTCAGGTATGTATGTGTGTGAGTCAGGTCATTAAGAAGCTACTGTACACCAAAGCTTTTGTTAAAACACATTAAACCTCAAACAAAAGCAGTGGGCTCCACCTGTCCTACCACCATTCAGAGACCACAATGAGAGGACAGTTCGGTTGGAGGACAGAATGAGTTACTGATTTCCGATGGGTAGCCCCCTCCCCTTCCCCGTTCCTCCTGTGTACCAGTATCACCTGCTTTTGTGTTTGTGACTTACCTTCTCTTTGCAACACTTGCCATTCCCCTGCTATCCAGTCCTTTCTGGAGGCGTACAGGATGGTGTAATGTGTTACTGCAATGTTGGGCTCATCTGGGGTTTTCCAAGACACCAGTGCTGTGTCCTCTTCGATCAGAGTCACTTTCACATTGGAAGGAGGCAGCGTGGGAGCTGGATGAGGATCGATTCAAGGATTAAGTCACATAAAAACACCACGGCCACTGAAACATAATATAAGGTACATTTCCGCCCTTGTGACATTTAATGTTTAATCATTTTGCAGCTACCTTCAGGAAAAGTGCTCTGATAGACGACAGGGCTCCAAGGGCTCGACAGCTGGTCAATATGAAGGCGAATGGCAAATTCATACTTTGTGTTTGACTCCAGATCTCGTACCAGGAGATTCTGCTCACTCCTGTGAAAATAAAAGACATAATGACTTTAAGGCTGTGCTTACTCAAAAATCTTTTTTTTTTTTGGTAAATAAATATGTGGCAGTTATTGGCATATATTGGTTTTTGTTTGTGCTGTAGTTCTTTGCTATTTGTATTTACAAAATTTGGTGGTCTATATCCAATGCTATCTTTTGTCTTCTAAATCCACAAAAATTGTTGTTTTTTTCCATCTTGGGACACAAGCTTACAAAAGGGATCTTAAATACCCATAATTTCCTTTTTTGTACTGAGGTAAACAGTGTCAGAAGGTCCCTGTTTTAACATCTTGCTGTATCATTATATTTAGGTTTTTTTTCCATAATTATATTAATTTACTTTTACATCTTGTTGCTTATCTTACTTTCCCATTATTTTCATCTTGTTATATCTCTGACCTCTCCTCTGTATTTCACATATAAGTAAATATATGTATATTCTCTTCCAGAGAATACTGTTTTAATATTTGAATCCAGAAAATTCATTCATATACCATATTACTTTTATATAATTTTGTCTGACAATCCAATAAATAAAAACAGCTCAGAGACCTATTAATCCACAGACTTTATAAGGTAATGTTTTTTTAGGGGGAGGGAGCATTAAGATGTTTAGAGGTGAAATGACCCTTTAAGAATACAGTCTTATCCAGCAGAGGGTGGTATGGAGCTGGCAGTGAGGAGTGCAAACTTTCTCCGACAGCTATGGGGAAGTGTTAAAAAGTATCGTGTAAGGGAGTAATGAGTAATTGATGTGGCACTGCTGAGTGTAACATCAGCTGCTGTTGTAACATCAAATTGTCAACTGCAAAATATGGCGTCAAGACATGAACACTGTTATGAGCACTAGACATAATACACTGAACTTAAATAAACATGAAAATTACATGTGTTCAACACCTGGTTTCACTTTCCTTCACACCCGCTTCTCCAAACAGGAAAGGATCACAGGCACCACAAATGTAAGAAGTGTAAAGTTGTTATGTATTGAGAAGAGGTTCTCACGTCTGGAGGTAGAGCACCAGGGAGGCGTTCTGCAGGCCCACTGGGTTACAGCGGACAGTGTAGTTGACTGCGTGACTGGACGTAAAAGCTGGTCGACCCCAGTGCAGAAACACAGCAGTTGAACTGTTGGTCTTGGCATAGACGTTGTGTGGAGGAGGTGGAGGGGGCACCAGGCGATCTCGAACCGCTGAGCAATACACAAACAAATTGTATTTTAGGTTTTAGTAAAACACTAACAACACCAATTACACTAAAACGAATGTGTTTGGGGGACCTACAGACACATCCAGGGGTGCTGATAGTCTGGTCTGCCTGATAGCCATCTCCAACAAAACTGTACGCCAGAAGCTTCACATGGTACTTCTTCCTTGGGTCTGCATTAAGACAATCACAGAAATGAAAAACAACAGTCTCTAGGCGTTCATAAAAACAAGCCAGGTGACGGTTGGATTTCTTCGACCAACAGGAAGCAGGGTGATAGATGAAAGAGATGTGGACTGTGTGGGTGTGGGGTCACTGGGGGCTTCTGGTTTGGTATTGTGGTGGGAACAAGAGGTGAGGCAGCAGAACAGATGCTTAGCACTGTGAGTTCTTTGGTCAGTTTCTGCACCACTCAGCGCCACAGCACAGAGGAACACCATTATCCGTCAACCTGTCAGCCCGTCTTTTTACTGCAAATCAGAAAGACCTTTTCTCCTGCTGGTCAGTGGTCAGCAGCCACTCCTATTCAGGTCCAGAAACTAGGGGTTAAATCGATGGAAAAAAATCCCCTGAGAAGGACATTGCTGATGGTCAACAGCAGTTGGTCGCTTCAGTGACCCTGAAGACCCTGTACTCGACAATAGTCATCTGACCAAATGTCCCTTTTGCCCCCAAAAAACAATGGTCAGGGACGGATTTGTCCATAGAACGTAAGTATTTTCTGATCGCAAGTAAAGAATTTTCTGCTGTCAAACTTTCTGAAGTTTACTGGTTGGGGTTTTCAAATATATGACTTTGAGTACTATCAGTTAAGTGTTTGTGTTGATAAATACTATACTAAGTTTTACATTCAAGTCTACCCCAGATCACAAAGATATACTGAAATGAACACCTGCAATTATCATCTCAAATATTAAAATAACTGGACACCGATAAGATGTTAACACTTTTCCTTTTTTAGTCAGTACAGTTCTCCAGAAAACAACACCTTCTCTGTTGTGAAACAGAAGAGTAAGACCACAGGAGATCAATTTGAGTGTGTGGAGGTTAGACACTTCTAAAAGGGGTGGAGTTGAGATTTGCTCCCCCACACAGGCCTGAAGAGTTTCACTGGAGCCAGACTAAGACCGGCAGGTCAGACCGAGATAAAACTCTAAAAGAATCTGAGGTCATGGGTGTGGAATATGAGATGAGCCTCTTTTTTGCTCAGTGATTCATCCCGCCCACACCTAAATGGCAAAATGCAATGACAATTGAGGGTAAGAGAAAAACAGCCATAGGTTTAATAATTACATAAAAATATTAACTGTTGAGCTTCTGCAAGAATTAATAGTGTGACAAGATTAACAGAGAATTATTTATTATTCTGATTGCATGATGTGAATGAAAACAGATGGGCAGTGATAGTTTTGTCCACCTCCATCCAAAGTTTCTGCAGTTTGCTATCCCTTAACATCCACCTCTGAAGAGAAGTACGCATATCCTATGCACCTCTGCCCAACCCTGCAATACAATGAGACTGCCGTAATTATGCGAGAGAGGAGCTCAGAGTGGGGGGAAGTTGTGACATCTGGGCCACGACCTTTGACATGGAATCTGGGCAAGCTAAATCCTGCAAAAGGAGGGGTTATAGGGCTCTCTCTGAAGGGGGAGGGTCAAGCAGAGGAAGTGAGTGGAAAAACAGGGAAACACACACGAAGTTAAAATAAAATGCCACTTAATAGGTGATGACACAGTGTCAATATGAGATATTCAACAGGCCGATTTGTACCACCTCACAATGAACCATAGCTCATATTCACTGAACATTCATGAGACTGAAATTATGGGTTATTACAGTACATCCAGATACAATATGAACACAAAACTACCAGGATGTTACTTAACACACGGTACAACTCTTAAAAATGTGATAACCTGGTACACAAGCTTAATCACAGCCAAGAAAATTTCATGTATTGAAAAAAGGCCCTGTTCCTTTATGTTTAATGTATTGATTTGAACAATTGATTAGTAAATTAATCATCTACTTTTTTCCACTGCCTTTGTATTCATTAGATTCAAAAAGCAAGCATAAAATATACTACATGCTGTATATATTCTTAGAGTGCTGTGTCCTGCTTTAGATGATGTTCCTTGAGTGAACACATTCCTCTGTCCTTCCCACTGGGATGAATCTCACATGGCTTTAGTCCCATAAATTATGGTGTTTGTATTAAAGGGCATATTTGAGCCATTTGTGGTCACCCTTTTTTTTTTTTACAGCCAAAATGCAGATCCTGTTGGCCCCTGAGGTTTTGTTCTGCCCTGCCAAAGGCCCCCCAGGCTGCAGCAAGCCAGGCTTGAACAGGGGCCGTAAATGTCAACTCCCACATGAACCCTCACACCAGCATCTATCATCTCTGCCTCTCCACCCCCTGTTCCTCTCTTTACCACAAATCAACACAAAGACGCATACTGACATGCACATACACAAGTAGGTACAAAATGGCCTTTTAAATCATGGACAGAATACTAGTCTAGTTTTCTCACTAAACTTGCTCATCCTCCTGTTCAGTCAAAGGGCTGCATATGAGGTGAGATGGCCTGTAGCTGTGAGATAAATCAACAGATATGCACACAGCAATGTGTCGTGCCAAAAGGTATGAAAGATATTTATGTCTGAAAGATGGTTACATGCTTGGTACAAGTAATATGGTCATATTGCCTGTCGTTTCTCTAGAACTGGAACCTCTCAAATGTATTCCTGTATCTCAAGGTTTACTTTTAATCGTATAGATCTTCTAAGTGATAATAATTCAGTAGTTGATTCAGAGCATGTCCTTCAGCAGCTCCACACAGTGCTGAATCAGCAACGGCGTGTACCACCGTAGCCTTACTTACTGTACTTCAGAAATCAATGCTATTGGTGATAGAGAAATGGCTGGCGTGTACACAACACAGCAGCCAGCTGCATTTACATTCATTTACAGTGTGGACTGATTTAATTTCCAAAGATCCCATGCTGACGAAAATCAATATAGTGTTTGGTTTCTCTAGGACACATAATGCAGGCACTAAGAGATGCTTTAATGTGAAGTTACAAAAGAAAAGAACTGCAAATAGTAACATAAAGCTATTAACACTCTCATTACTATTGCAGGAAGGAGGACTTATTTTTCAGCACAGAAATGTGCAATGGTTACAAAAAAATCTGCAGGATGTAGATAAACCAATACCCTGTTCAGTTTGTCATTTGGACTAGCCTATAGAAAAATAAGGTCTATTGTCAAGATAATCTTTGCATGTAATTACAAGTCATTACTCTTGCAATTAATCAAAGACCTTCTAAAATGCAAAGTACTTGCTATACGTATATGTGAATTTATTTACTGAATACCTTCAGATCCTTTAGTGGTTAATTACATCTTTTCTATTTGCAATTTTCTTTTTATTACTTAGACATTATCTAAATCTTATTTTGTATGTGTCTTTAGCATGTCTGAAGTGTGCCTTTGCCAAATAAGAGTAATGTCTTCAAGGGCAAAGGATAATTTGGGAGTTAAATTCCACATATCACAGTAGGATTTTCTCTGTAGTGAGGTGTTGTCACACTGAAGATCAAACGGTGCACTTTTACATTTCCCTATTTATGCATTGTGCCACAGCTAATTCATGAGAGAAGACAGTAGAACTGCAAGATAGTGAGCTCATAAGACAAGCACATTGTTTGGCTCGTACTCAGGCTGCATTTCCTTTGAGCTTTGGCTAATAAACTATCTTTGTGGCTCTCCAAGCCAAACACAATGTGAGTCTTTGATGTCAATGCTCCTCCAGCAACACAGCTCAACACAGTCATAAAACACATAATAAATCTCCCTCCACAAAACAGCTTCCTTCTCCTCAAAACACAATCCTGCAAAGCTCATTCATCAAAGAGGAAACAAAGAGATAATTTATGTTATTCAGCTAAAAGTGTATTCATGTTGTTGCTAATTTAGATTTTTTTTTTTAACTTAATCTGGAGTTGTGTTCTTCCTCACAGACCATTTATTTAAGTATCAAAACAATCAATGTACTAATTAAACACAATTTACTTACCCATAGTAATTATAATAGTGTAATTTGACAATTATCATTAGTATTAACATTCTGTAGAATCAGTAGTATGCATTTTTAAAGTAGCTGTATGGTAGCACTTGCTTTTAAGTAGTGTCATGTTTTCCCTTGAATCAAATATCTGCAGTTGACTTGACACCTTTAGTAATTTATAGTGCCTCCTCATCTTTCTTTCTTTCTGATCCCGTTCAAGCTCTCTGATTTACAAGTCAGCTGCTGACCACCTGGTTGACCCCCTCTGGCCACAGATGGTCAGTTGTCCACTACATTGGGCTGAGACCTTTTTCCCCCTTACAACAAAAAAAGCCAAAATGAATCTGACCTAAAGGCCAGCAGAGCTGTGATATGTCCACAATGCCATCCAGCAGCTGGTGGAAAGACACACACACACTGAAATCTAGCAGAGGGTAGATCTAGAGAGTTCATGGAAGTGGGATGTGTTGCTGTGCTTTTCCACCCCTGATCATCTGCTACTTGACACATGATGAGACTTTAAGTAATTTAATTAATCACCAGTGTCAATAGATCCAATGCCTTATTTTTAAAATATGTAAATTATAATTTTAAAAAGGTTTCTATATAGAGGGTTTGTGCAGGTTTCATCAAGTTACATGTCATTTTTAAGACCTTTAAGAAAAAAAAAATGCCTGCAATGTAAAACTTATTACATGTCACACAAATCAGGATGTTATCGTGAATGTAAGCAAAGAAAATGCAGTTGACAAGTTCTTGTCATTTCTAAAAGGAAGCAAAAAACTAGAGGCAAACAAGCTTTCTCAAACTATAGAATGAGTTACCCACCCATGTAAAAATGGTTCCTTCTCTGGAAACTTTTAAATCTGGGCTTAAAGACCACTTTTATTCCTTAGCATTTAACCCAGCATCAGAATTGTGTGGTCTTAGTTCTGTCTTCTAGTTTCTTTTTTTTATGTTTTTTGTGTTGTACAGCACTTTATCAACCTGCTGTTTTTTAAATGTACAATAGAAATAAAGTGGATTTGACTGGATAGTAAAAGGATAAATCAACAATCAGTTACCAGCACAAAACAGACATAACACATCAGGACATATATTTCAGCTGAAATTCAGAAGATTGGATTTTAGACTTTTTAAGGACTTGCAGAAACTTTGAGCATATTGCAATCATGTTCAAATCCATCTATATGAGGTCATATTTTTCTGTGTGATGGCCTCCATATATTCTCATATGATAAAAGGAGCACTTCACCGACTGTAGCTAATAAAGGCAAGTACTTACCGAGGCCCCCAATGGTGTGAGTTTTATCTGAGGCTCGGAGATTAACCGGGGCTCTTTCAGACTGGCTCTCTTCATGGTAGAAAAGTCTGTAGCCTTGAACACTAGCCGAGTTCCTTGGTCCCAGCTGCCAGCGGGCCAAAATAGTGGTACAATTTAGGGGTTCCAAATGTAGCTCAGGGGCCAGAGGAACTGTGGAGAGAAAATAACTTACATTAACAATAAGATGGATCACACTGAGAGGATTTTAGTCCAACAGTAAAATCTGAAGTGTGATTGACTGGATTATGAAAATGTTGTATTGTAAGAACAAAATTACTAAACATAAATGAAGTCAAGGCAAGACAGGCAGCAACATATTCTTGTGATGCATTTACCAGTTTTTTCATTTGTTTGTTTTTTTTCTGGAATTTCCTCTTAAAAACCTGGAAACCTTCTATGAAGATGCTTTCCATGTTTATCTCCAGACCAGAGTTTTCTTTGAAAAGTGAAACTACCGTCTGATGTCTTACCAGCTGTTTCACACTCAACACAGTCCAGACACAGCAGGGGAAACAGTCAAGAGTGATTTCACACATTTTTATTCTAGGAATGAAGGGAATGAAGTTTACCAATAGGAGAGTTAAAACCAGAGAAGGAGGGCAGAGGAGATGGGCTGGAAAAATGAATCCTCCCCTCCCCAGCATCAAAGCCTCAGATGTAGCTCTAAACAGCCATATACTCTTTCTCACCCAGAGGCCCGAGTCGCTCCCTTTATGACCCATGACTGAAACCCTTCCAATGTTACTGACAGTGCAGGGCAGAGGTCGCAAAGTAACAATCGCAATGCCTTAACAAGATTATTAGAGGTAGCTCATCACATGGTTTCTGCAAAACTAAAGATATTAATGGTCATTCAGCCCATTAAAGGAGCTATCAAAAATGTTTTTAACTTAATGATGATTTGACGTGATTTTTGGGGACATTTTAAAGAGCTTCAAAATAACAATTCAGACATTATGACCAAGATGTGTTGTAGAGACTTCTATAGTGTTAACCAGGCACAGGACAGTACTCCCATAACACCACTAGAGTGAGTGGTCCACAGTGGGCCACTGTACACTGGAGACTGCCAGAGAGTACACAGGACGTTGCCTAGTTTTATTCATTTGACTCTTTTTACATTTAAGTGGATGGAAAGGAAGTGAACATTAAACAGCAGATGCATCCATCTCTGTCTCCTCTGTTTTTGCACCACCTCACAAAGCTTTTCACAGACCGACTATTATTGTAACCAACAACCACTATCATACTATACACGACTATCATAGCAAAAAATAAGAAAGTAACAAAAATAGAAGCAAAAGAAGAGTCAGTGTTGCTATTGTTTTCCCATGCTCTTAATGAATAACAGAATGAAGTTTGATGCTGAACTCACAATATTTCTTCTACAGTGGTTTTTGACAATGTAATGATTATAAAGTCATGAAGTTACTAAAACTGTTATTATGTCTGTTCGAAATTTGTTGCTATGTAATTCAAAACAAACTGTGTTTTGAACTGTTTCTGACAATTCAGGACAGCTCTTACGTGCAGCTCCTGACAACACAAACTGTTGACTGTGTTGACTGCTTTCTTCCTAAAATTGAAGGTCAGTGTTCTTTAATGCATAGGCTAATACAGTGAAGATCATAAGACAGCAAATGCCTCACACTGTACATTCCAGTGAGTGATAGCTTTAATTTGGTGGAGCCAGCAGGTGCTTTCTACAGTTCATTTTTAGATTAAACTAACTTTAGAATCAGAGAACTGCAAACATTAAGGCTGTACTGCAGTATATGTGTCTTTGTGGTTGAACTACATTTGACAACATGTACTGTAGATCACATACAACTTCCTGTGCACTTCTGATACAATTTTTCTCCCATGTCTCAGAGTACCTTGAGCACTGGATGCCTTTGGAGTGCGGTGGGAGGTCCAGGCAGACTGCTCACCCCACCCGACAGTGGTGGCTGCAGCAATACGCAGGAGGTAGATGGTGTCAGGCTGCAGGTTTTTCAATAGATGCTGGGTCTTCTCTCCAGGTAACTCCACCTGCGACACTGTATTCTCTGAACTGGTGCGATAAGATAAGCGGTATGCAGAGATTTGCCCACGGCTCAGCTTGTCTGGGAGGGGCTGCCAAGACACCTGGATATCTGTGGGGCTGCGGCTGGTGAGGCTGAGCTCAGGGGCACGAAGAGGAACTATGGACACAAGACAGAAATCCTTTAGAAGGCAGTAAAAGTGCCAGAAACACTTTCCTGAAAACAGAAAGTCACCCCTCTTGTAGATACCTGCTCTCGAGGTCTGCAATTGTAAGAAAAACATTGGGAAAACCTAGAAATTATGTTCAAATAATTAAAGGGCTCATATTTATCTAAGAGAAGGGGAGCATTTTGTGTCTTTTTGAATAGTTGATATAAGATTAAAATCTACGGAAACAAGAAACGAAAGGGTGATGAAAATGCAGCAAAAATCCTTGGTGGAAGAAAACCTGGACCCAAAATACTGGCAGCTTTCAGTTCAGAAACTCTATTTCCAGAAACTAAAAGGTCCATTCAGACCACTGGTTGATTACTTTTCACTATGATCTTCTATCAAAAATTAGATAAAAACCACTAAAGTCTTTGAAAAATGGTGTCTGAAATGCAATACTGTGAGTCCCAAAACCACCATCAACACTATCTGCCCTTAGCAATGACATTTTAGGTGCAAAATGAAATACTGAACTGAATGTAGACTGTGGTTAGTTTGAAGTATATTAAACACAACTTAAAAAAACATCATAGTTTGATGTGGCGTCAGTGTCCACACTCCTACAGGTCAGGTTTTCTCTATATGCACTGAACACACACCAGTACCACAAACATGCATGCAATTCTTGTGCTAACATGTACACACACTATGCACACACAAGTTAAATGGCAATAACAAAACTTGTTCACTGCAGCACAACATCCAGTGACCAAAATCCTCTGACTGACATAGAGTCTACAGATTAATCTACAGATTCCACTTCAATAACAGAACTGTGTCTCTGATTTTTAATTAAATAAGAGGTGGGTTCATGACCATCAGTGTGTATGAGCCTTACCATCCTCCAGTGTATGCTGAAACACGTGGTCCGACATGCGACTAGCTCCCATGGGCATGTAGGCCACGACGTAGAAAGTATAGTTGCGAGCCGGCTCCAGGTCATCAATAATGTAGCGAGTTGTATCATTTCCAATGACAACTTGATATTCCTCGTTGTTTAATCCTGAAAGAATAAAAATGACAATTAAATGTCATAATAAAGCAAATTATATCTAAATAATACATCATCTCTGATCAGGAAAAATATGGATTACCATATTGCTGTATAATTATTGATGCTTTAATGTATTCATCTTTGTTATTGCAGCTCTTAATGCTGGGACTCATTTTGATAAAAACAAAACAAACAATTAAAGTAAAACTTATCAGAATTTGTTTAGTTTTTTATTTTATAATATCAATATGATTCTGCCAAGTAAGTATTAAATAAATGTGTCAGTTAAATGTAAATGCTACAGTTTTTGCCTCTGAGACGTAGCAGAGTATGAGCATAAAGCTGAATGAGTGAAGTACAAGTACTTCAAATGTGTCGTAAAAGTACATTCCACCACTGCACATAAATTGAGCAGATTAGCAGAACCACACAAAAGGTTCTATGTGCTACAAAAATACTACCTGGTCTGAATTCTGACTGTGTAAACAAGGTACTTGAGGATAAACAAAAAAAGCTTTATCTGTAAACTGAATGCATCAGTGAGGCTCCATGAAAAGTATAACAAAGTCTGCCTTCCTGTCCACTTCACACTCTCCCACTGCCCACACAGAATGCACACTTTTGGACTCTCCATCACCAGGCTAATTAGTTCCTCCTTTCATTAGAGTCTCCATTTAGTGCCAAGGCTCTCTTGTGTACAGCCTCAGGTGCAGAGTATACTGCTGGATACTCTGTCAATGTCAATGACTATTCTCTGGGACTGAGGATACTGTGTCCCCAAACCCACATCAAGTGCAGAATTCCCAGAAAATGACATGTATTCAAGAATGAATTGCTTGGCATTTCCTCAGCTTTTCTGACCTCCGTATACTCAACGAAATCCTGCAGGTGTTCCTTTTCTGTTGACTGCATTCTGTTAACAAATGGAAGTCAGTGCCATTATAATTAAGTGCAGTTCTTGAATGGGTGAGTTGATTTTTTTCTGAAATGTCACATTGTTTGAATGTGACTCTTGTTGTCAAAAGCAAAAGTTCCCAAGAAAACTGAAAGGCTTTTAGCTGCCACAGTACAACCATTGTTGGTCTTGTGAATAGTTTCTTCTGCATCTTAATTTTTTCAGACAAGGAGTCTCCAGAGGTCTAGAGGCAATTGTAGATAACTTGTTATTTTTGTTTTTTCCTTGGCCTCTGGCCACCAACCTTGGACCAACAACACATGATCACCTCCCTTATTAGTTTTGGGTTTATTTGTTTGTTTGTTGTTGTTGTTTTTGGTTTCTTTTTTTTTTATTTTTTTTTTTAAAAGGTCAAATTAAGGTTTCTTGACTCTCACATTCTGTTTTCACTGGATATAACATTATTTTATGAAAAATTGGGTTGTTGACAAATACTAAGATTAACATTAGAAGTAAAACTGAATTATTTCATGGAAATAAAAATAGGAGATTCTTTGTGTTTTAAAAACCTGAAAGATAAATAAAAACTATGTGTAGAGGAAAAGAAAATTAACTACAGGTAAAATCTGCTTTGATTTCATTTTAAACTATTCATTTATACGGAAGCCCGATTCGGTCATGCCGTTCAAACAGTTTTTTATATTGTTTTCTTGTGATAGCGACATAATTTTATCAAGTACTGAGTGCAGTGAAGCCTGGCCAAATGTCTTCTTAAATGACACACACTGATGTGTATGTTGTCATTTACAGAAAGGCACGCTGCTATCTCAGGCTGTGTCAGTCCTTGGTTAAATAAATGCACAATACGATGATCCATTTCTGCTTCTGTGGTGCTGTCTGTGTTCTGTGAAGTGACGTCCCTGACATGCATTGCCTACATAACCTATTGAATTATGTCATTATCACGAGAAAACAATAGCTGTTTTCTCTAGATAATGAGAAAATTATGTCGTTATCACAAGAAAACAATATAAAAAACTGTTTGAACAGCATGACCGAATCGGGCTTCTGTACATTTATACTATTAAATTGTAAACTACTTTAAACTATTACCATTTTCATTTAAGTGTCAGTTAGAGAGGTTCTGAACGTCAGATGTGATGTCATGTATTCCTTATCCCATATCACCAGCTTCTACAAATAAAAACTTTCAACAAACACTGGATAAAAAGTGTACTTCATTAAACCATTCAGTTCCCAAAAACTGCAATAAAAGTAAACTTACATCTAACCTGAAAGATTAAATAATAGAAAAAAAACCAAATGAATAGAAGGTAACAGAATTTCAAAGTGATAGAAAAAAAGAATTCATATGATACGGCTCCACTCACCTTCAGCCTTCATGTAATGCACCGAGTAAGCGATGACTTTATCTGAGTTATACAGAGGCCTCTCCCATGCCAGGAGGATGGCGGAGCTCGACACAGTGTCGGCTCTGATGTTCCTCGGTGCACTTGGCCGGTCCTCTGACATCACCACAATGAGCCTCGCCATAGACAGAACTGATCCCTGCTGGTTCTCAGCCTGACACTGGTAGATGGCATCGTCTTCAGGGATGATCTGGTTGATGACCAGTTTGCTGTTGGACAAACACACAGATGAAGACAGTGTATGTCAAGAGGTCCCTTCATTCTGAGGACCTTTTACCAGGCTGTAGATATTCTATAAATACTTTTAAAAGCCCTGGCAGTGAAGTAAATGATAGAAAAGCAACTAAATCCCCATTTGTACTGCTATAAATTATTCAGTTTCCTGTCTTTTTGTGAAGACTGTAGTGATTTTTTTCATTTGAATAGTTTTAAAGTGTCCAACAGTAATTGTTAAAGAAGTGCTTAGTGGTTAGAGTCATTTGCCAGGTTGTTACTGTAAATAAGAGGTTTTCTTTAACCTGGTTAACTAAATAAATGAAGCAGTTAGGGCTGCTATCATCATCGTAAAAATACAAAGTACACATGTACCTGTTGTACATCTTGATGCGGCCATTGGAGTGGACCTTCTCTCCATTCTTGAACCAAGTGATTTGAGGTGTTGGGACGCCCTCACCCTGACAGACAAAGCGAGCGGTGCCGGCACGTGGACGGGTCAGGCTCTCTGGCCACTCCACCAAGGAGGGTGGAGCTTTAGGAAAAAGTAAAAACAAGACTTTCACATAGGTCAATTAAAGGAAATACAAGACAAATTACATAATGTTTAAAAGTTAATTTTTTCGTTACCCAGTATAGTGACGTTGGCTGAGGCGACAGTATAATTGCGAGTGCCAGGAGTGGTAGCTCTGCACATGTAGACTCCTCCATGCTGTGGTTTGATGTCTGTGATAATGAGGTTGCCATTTCCCAACACTTTGGTGTTGTAGACATCAATAGACTTGCTGTCCGCTCGGCTCCAGGATATGAGAGGTCGGGGATTGCCTGTGGCCATGCACTCCAGGATGGCACTCTGATGGAGTGACACTGAAATGTTCTGTGGCCCAGCAATGATGCGTGGCCTCTGGGGAAGCAGGGGGCTGGGAGCTGCAGAAAGTGGAAAGACAGGAGTGTTTTACTGCATGAGGTGTAATATGACGGATACAGCAGAGAGAATGAGCAACGTCTATATGAGTCTACTGCTGTTGATTTTGTACAGATATCAACCAAGAATGTACATCTTAGGAACAAATTACCTGAATACAGTTTTTATTTTCTGCTCATTTTTATACCACAAAACTGTACATAAACATTCTTTAAATTTGGCTTCAAATAGTGAAAATGCCCAAGTGTCTCATTAAGCAACCACAAAACACTGAGTGAAAACAAACATTTGTAACCGTCAGAAAAGTTTATTCTGCTGTTTAGACCGTGTAACAGAGTGTGTAAGTGTCAGCAAAATGTCTTGCCTTAAAAATGCCTTAAAATAGTCTAAATCTACATTAATGTCAGTTACATATTACAATGAGGGTTATGTAACATACCTGGGGTCACAGTAAGGGTAGCTTCAATACTTCTGCGGCGACTGGCAATATTAGTAGCAACGCAACGGTAATTTCCAGCATCTGTGCGTTGTACTCCATGGATCTGAAGAACACCACTGGGGAGGACTGTGATTCTGATGACACACAAATGACAGTTTTCATCATCTATATATACAGAGCAATTATCATTTCTAATATCCGAGTATGAGTGGTCGGAGATCAAATTTAATGTACCACTCTACAGTCTGTAGATGAATAAGAAGAGCAAGATGATCACTAAGAAGTTAAACTAAAAAGAACACTATGCATACCTTTCAGTGGCAAGGGGTAATGTGACCCGATTGAACTCCCAAGTGATAATGGGAGGAGGGTGTGCACTGATTTTGCAGGAAAACCTGGCAACGGAGCCTTCAATTACCACGGTGGGTGTGGGCTGGATTGCAAAAGCAGAGATACCTGCAGAACACAACATGACAGAGGACAGCTTAAGATTTATATCTGTAAATACATGGACACATGACGGTTGTGCCAAATGTCACAGAACCATGTGAAAAAGCAGAAACATAATGCATAACCCTACTAATGTCTTAAATGTTTGTGGAACACAAAAATACAAATGACACTTGACAAAATATTTGGAATGTCTATTAAATCAAAATACAACAGTGTGTACTGGAATTCATTCCTAGTAGTTTTACATTTATCTTGTGGTATAGATAAAAATATGGACAAAATTTTGCTTAGTTCCTATAGACTGAGTATGAGTTATAAAATATATTAACTTTCTAGTCATAAACTTCTTAAAGCCACACTCACAAACATTATATCAACTAATATGATATAAGAAAAGTTAAAATTTTAACAAAGTCACACTTGCCAAATTCTTCATAATTGTTTTAAGCATTTACTAAAATGTTTTGGCCTGGACAGAAGCACTAAACTGTGTCAGTCTTTCTGTTTGATCATTTTATCCTTAACATTTGGTGTTTTTAAGGTTAAGTCAAAGGAAACCCCTCTCCCCTGAGGTCTGTCTTTGTTTGTAAAAACTGGTGTAGTATTTCGTTGAATGAGTTATCTCTAATGTGGCCTCCACATAAAAATACAGGACATTGAGGTCTAAGTCAGCACATGAAATAAATAGACAGTCCGACAAAGCTTCTCATCAACTCTAGGTTAGAAAGAAACTCAATACTCAGAAAACAAAAATATGAATATTTTCAGGATAGGCTGAATAATTACCATAACAATCTTATTCCAAGCATACTTTTTTTTTTTTTTTTACCAGTAATACATGAATTATTCTCCATGTTTTTAAACATTACAGTGCTTTTCAGACGTTCATCCATCTTTGTCAGATCCACTGGACGTCAAAAAGAGAGATGCCTATTACCTAAAGCTACAAAGCTGCTGAGTGCAGCAAGGAGGTGATGACTGGACTGGAACAGCAACATCCTGCGTGGATAGGGTTTCTCTGAAACTGAGCTGTTATCAGCCACCAGCTGAGCAGCAGGCAAATGAAGCCCAACATGAATTACAATAAGGCCTCTTTATTGTGAACCAGCCAAACAGCCGACACTGAGCTCGAGAAGTGTATGCATTTCAGGAGGAATTAAGTTGTTTTAGTCTTCTTCGTTAATAAATGCTCCCTTTGACAGTGGTTCCCCCTAAGCCATAAAAGTCCTAAAAGCCATTGAGGTCATGCATTGCTGTACCATCCCCCTCAAAAAGCTAAGGCCAGTCATTTGTTAAAAGAAATCAATTGCACTGTTGTTCACGAGATAACCCAAAACAGCATTAACTTTAAAATCTCTGTTAACAAATATATAAAATCATGAACAGCACAGACCTGGACCAATCAACAGCCTGCAAGAAATCTACTGAACAGTATAATGAACTACACAACTTTGTCATTTCAACTAAATGGTAACTTTTCTAATTCCATTTGTCTTTGAGATACTAAACTACTGCCTGCTTTCAGGATCAAATTATCGCCTCTGAAGTAATGGATAAACAAACATTCTGGTGCTCTTTAACCTCTGTGAACTCATCTAAAGCGTTCTGCTGCAGTGAGCCATCAGCACCGAACAAAAACAAAACAAAGCAGAGAAGGAAACTAGACAAGATGAAATCATGTCTGTCAGGATGTTAAAGTGCTCAAAACATCCAAATGGGCTCAAAAAAGTTTAAAGATGCAGCTTCAAACCCAGATTAGTTAAAGTTAGTTAAATTAGTTATTAAAATTTGTATTGCAATGTCAACAAACACTGTGTTAATAAGAAGCACACTCTAGTTAAATTATTCATTAATTCATAGAAGTCATAGACGGTACCAACCCTCATTCCAATTTTTTCATGTCAGATTTCATTCTCAGTCCAGCTACTGAATCCCTCTAACTCTTAATCTTCTCACAAAGGTCTACAACGGCATTCTGTGGTAACCTTTTGACAAACCTTTACAGGAGACCTCTTTGCACTGTCCAAAACACACAGTGATGTGTGTGGGAGAGCCGTCTGTACGCAGTGCCACCAGGTGTTGTGGTGCTAAACAGCAGGAGAGACAGATCTGACTGCTGACAATAAAAACACTTACTGAATTATGACTTTCACACAGTGAGAGGAGCCTGATGTTTGTAAAATGACAATTATTTGAGCTTTATGCAATAATAGAAAATTGTTAGGTCCATTTGAAAGTAAAGTTAGAGTACTCATAAGAGTTACAGCCATGCATATTTATTTACATACTGAGAACTGGTTGAATATGTTTGCTGGGTTTTTTTTTTGTTTTTTTGTTTTAATTTTTTAACATTTTCAAAATAAATAAACCTGGCTGTTTGGAAAATGCTTGGAAAAGAGTCATTTGTCATGGGACTTGATACAAGTAAGTTTAACAAAAGTATTCATTCATTAAATTGTGTAGACACTCTTATAGCAGCTGTGTGTGCGATAAACTAGAGCCAAACTATAGTCAGTATCTGGCCGGACATATCAAATCACATTAGTCTTAAACTACTACCTTTCTTTTTTTCTTAGCAGCACTATGACTGTTTGATGTGAACACAGAAGTAGAGACAGGATCATCCCCCACTCACCGTGTTAACGTAGGCTCTTACAAAAATGCCATTATTGTGTTGAAGTGATATGACTGGAGGGCATGAGAGCTGAACTCACTGATCCGCTGCCTCTCTAGTTTGCCTTTCCATTCAGTCAAATGATGCTGGATTGATAAACATGATAATCATTGATTATTGCTAAACTACTAAGACAAGTTGGAAGATCTATAAGTACCAGGGTTTGTCAAGCACTGGTCAGAGCCGTCCCAGCTAACCTTCTGTGAGCCGCGATATGTGCCAAAGGACATCTAATGTGCAGAAAAGTCATCAATGCACACACATCAAGCTTTGAGATGTATTTAAATTATCTGAATCTACATGAAACAAACTCCATTTCCTTGAAGGAATATGCAAATAGGAAACATTCAGACAATCCAAACACAGTATAAATGCCTCAGCCTATTCCCCAAAAGCATTTAGGAACTGGTCTGACCATCTGCCTTTCCCTAGAATCTCACCTCTCACCTCTGACCCCTACAAATTCTGACCAGCACCCAACTCAGGCAGAGCGCTGTGCGACCGCCACACCACATGTCTCTGTGCAGCAGCCCTGCAAACTAACAAGAACACAAAGCTCCACAAAGGTTTAAACTCTTTGAATAAAATGCTGATTTGACAGTTGTCACTGCTATGTAGAATTTTTAAAAAGCAAACACACTCCAAATTCTGTGAAATGCTTAACTAACATTAAAAGTGATTTTAAAATGTACTATAGTTTGTACAGTGTCTAAAAACTAACATCTCAAAGTTAAGATGAATAAATTAATTCTTTTATTTATGGCTGTCATAGTGCACATACTATGCGGCCCAACCTGAACCAGAGGCTTCAGCCTGCAACAGATGGGCCCGTTGATGCCAGCAGCTCACCAAACTAAAGGTCAGTGGACAGGTCAGGCCCAAACAAAGGTTCTTTTACAAATACCAAGAATTAGTTCTGCTCTCCCCCTCTGGTCACTGTGACAGTTTCTCACTTCAAGCAGAGAATATCTCAGTAGTTGTCATAACTACATACAATTAATAATAACAGCAATAGTAGTAACATTTTTGTTGGCACACATAATAACTATAACTATATTAACTTGTCTGAAGCAGGAAAAAGGAGATAACACCACAAATTTTGACTCAGTTTATAAGAAACTGAGCATCAATTGAACTCCATATTTAAGCCAAAGCAGTAAATACCTGAATAAATAAATCTGGACCTGGAACTGGACATGAAACTTACCATAAAACAATCTAGATGACCAATATTTTTCCTCAAAGGCAATATTTCTAGTTCAAAACTATCTATATGCAGCAGCTTCTGGCAATAAAATAGTTTGTAAAACTTCCTATTGGTGCTGTTATCTCTAAGGGAAACGCAAACACTTCACATTTCATAATTTCACATGTATTGTCAAAATCACACCTAAGAGTTATAGTTCATAAGTGTGGTTCATCTCAGTCCAGCAGTTCAACAAAAGACTCAGTTCAGTTGCTAAGCTATGTGGAGAGCAATAATGCCCCCCCATCACCCCCACCCCAAGTCATTCTCAACCCAACACACTCACTCCTAAGATCCAATCTTTTAGGGAAGACATTAAAATTGATCATCTTCTCTTCATCCTGCAGGCAGTTTGCCAAATTGATGGCCTTAAGCACCAGGAGGCCCATGAAAACCCTCCTCTTAATCACCACAGCTAAAACAGTCACACTGAAATGCCTCAGGTGCTAGGGCTCTCTCTGCTGTGAGCTGGAGTATGCTGCAACACTTTAACTGAAATAAGTTGTTTACTTAGCCCTCCAGTACTGATGCACATTAATTAATTGAGTGATGAGTCCTTGATAATACGCAGTAGCCACATTCAACATTTACAAAAGATGGTTGATAAGGGGGAAGAAGAATGCAGAGCTGAAAAAGCCCACAAATCAATCACTAGCTGGTTGGCAGATGTGCTGCCTCTCCACACAGGCTGCAGGACAGTCAAGTGACCACTGGCCTGACTAAACAAAGAGCTATTCCCATGAGCAGTGTGACCTCTTAAAGCACCAGGCCGGACTGTGGGGGAGCAGAGTTGGAAGAAGTATTCATCCCCTCCTCCAATCTTATCTCTGCTGCAAAGTTTTCCAATCACTCAACAGCAGCCCCTCACTCAGCACAGACAGTGGTTTCTTTGTTTTTTTTTATCTCCATATCAGAGTGTGGTGTTACATAAGACAACCAGTAAACATTTACACTCTGTTTGTAACAACAGCTACATGTGTGGATTATACACAGCTTAAAGGCCAAACAACAGGATTCAGAGAAGGATGTTCATGAAAAAGAAAGAGCGTGGATGATGAGTACTGCAGCAACTGATAAAACAGGAGAATGAGAAAATTCACTGTTATTGTAGAGAAGATTTAAGGTCAGTGCTCCATCCCACTACCTACATCTACTGAACTATTTAAAGAACCCTTTGACCTCTGGGCCTGCCATTCAGGGTACCCATGGTAACCTTTCGTGTCCAGCAGAGGAGAAAAACAAGATTCCATGCTCTGAGTTGTTCTACTTCAGGCCATTTCCTTCACTGACACCACAGCTGAAAGGGAGCAAGGTTTGCTTTCGTCTTTTTGGGGTGTCTACTTGCGCTATGCCACAGCAAGTTAAATTGCATTCCTTGGCAACTTAAAATACTGCTGCAGATCTAACCTGGGCAGACAAATGGAGTAAAATAAACACTACAAGTGAACAGTAACCGCAAAGTCCAACACCTCCTTTAAGTATCTTATGCTCGTACTTTAATCTGAGAACTCATTTGAGTATCTGAACCTCAAACAGCAGCAGGAGAAACGGATGAAATTACTCCCTGATGTCCAGACCTACACAGAGCACTGGTCACATTGGATCCTAGATGTCATTGCTCCCACAAAATGTCTGCTTTCCCCTTAAACCATGTGTGTAACATTATTAGGGGCCTAATGCTGAAAATGTACCGGTCATAAATATTACATCAAGCACTGGGCAAAAATCGATCCATTTCAGAAATGTCATCTTTCCTTCAGTAGTCCCCATCATTTTACACCTTATAAGATTTGACTGCTCCTGTTTTTGATGTTGGTAGGCAAGCCAAGTTTATTTATACAGCAACTTTCACAGATAAGGGAAGTCACAAATTGCTCCACAAAGAACAATAAAATACAAATGAAAAACACAGATACAACTGCAGTCACAAAAAATATGCTATCTGGTTGGACCCACTTCGTCTGATATTATTTGTTTTATTTCCTGTGCAGTTTTTTGATTGTTTGTCATTTTCTCAATTTGCTACAAAGTGCATTGCCAGTAAGTGGCTTTTCTCTGTGTATGTGTATTCTCTGTGTCTGTTAGGCTTTTATAATAGCAAAGTGAAGTACAGGAAAAGACCATATAAAATGAACAGTGAAATCTAACACTTATTTGTATGAAAACTTTCTGACAGTCCTATAGCCAGTGAAATCCTTCAATTTCTCTATTGTTCAGTATCCACTCTGCAACACAGTGCTCAACTCCTACCATGTTGACCCCTATTGAGTCCAAAAGTATGCTGGGAAAGGAGATGAAATAAAGTTTACCTGCAGTTACTCAGTGGAACACGCCAAAAAGGGGCTACACTTTGAATGCAACCTTTCTATTGAAATCTGCATCAATCTGAAGTCTATTGACAAAAGTAACATGATGAGGCTCATGTGTCGCATTCCTATTCATCATGGCTAAATCCCTTCTGTCCTCTATGCTGTAGAAACCAAATGTTTAAGGTCACCCTCCATTACAATAACAAGTAGTGGTAGATCTACAGCTTCAGCAAATGAACCTCACTGCATCAAATGAAAACAGTATAGCTTCACTGGAGCTGAGTCTGTGGAGAGGACGCAGTGATGCTACCCACACACTGTAACATCTTGCAATCTGAGACTATTCACATCAAAATATGAATAAAAACTGTTTTGCAAGTGGACTTTCATCACTTAAGACACAAAAGACAATATTTCTGGAAAGTTTAATGAAAACTACCACCATGTAAACTTAAAATTAATCTGCTTTCTTGAACTCTTTAAATAAGCATAATTAGCTTTGCCGTGGTGACCCGGTCCAGCTGTCCTATCCACTGATCTCAGGACAAACAACCCCCTTCCAAGGAACCCTTTTCTTTTGTGAGCACAGGGGGCAATGTGGACAAAAACAGTCAGAGTGAAAGGCTTTTCACTCTTTGGCCAGAGTACTGAGGCAGAAAACAATTGTGTGGAGCCTCCAGCCCCTACTGACCTGGTAAGACCTGCAATAAAGTTTGGTCATTTAGACACTCAGGGTAAGGCTGTGGTACCGGGAAACGGCAATTCACATTTGTGTGAGTGTGAGTGTGTGTGTATGTGTGTATGCTCACCACTCCCAACAACCCCCACTGCTACCTTTGTGTCCTTCAACTGAGCATTTCTCAGGTATGTGCAAATTTTATGAGCTTCCAGATAGACCCTCAAGCCGGTCTAAGTGCCAGTTTAAAACAAACTAGTAAAACTTACAGGCTGTCTTTATCACCTCTTAACTCTAAACTAAGAGGCAGGTAAACTCTTAAATTAATTAATAAAACTACACAACTTATAGGTCTAAAACATCTGCTTAAAGAGTATCAGAACCATGAAAATGAAGGAAACATCCATCACTTTTCAGATGAAAACCTTTTAGACAAACGAAGCAAAGTTTACCATATTCAACTGTTCTAAAAGAGCACATCACTGATCATCACTGAATACACCAATTACTACTGGAATCTTCTCAATATCAGAATTAATTAATTACTTTTTATAAACTTTAATAAAATGACATGAAGTTGACTTGTTGTATATTTCTGCTCAACAAGGATTGTAATCACAAGTCCAACAGAAATCACTTTGGCCATTTCCATCCCATGCTTAAAGTGTGTTTATTTTTACAGACTGCAGCACAATCAGGAGAGGCAAAGCAATTTACATACTGTACATTCTGCATGGTCTTTGGGGAGGAGGGGAGGGATGAATTCTCATAAGACCACCTCTGCCTGAAGCTTTTCTACTCCCCCCTTAAAATACGAGGCCAACTCACACAGCATAGGAAAGAAAAAGAATTCCAAAAGAACAATTCCTCTAGTGATCAGGGTGCAATAACATGAAAGAGCTGGCCTGTGAATAGGGGTCATCTACTCTTTAGCAGCGGAGGGCCGCTATCCTGGACAGCTCCTAACCTTTCAATTATCCCTCGCCTTCATTTACACACCAATGGCCATATTCCCTCTTCCAAAGAGTATCTGTTTTCAGGGACCAACTCTTCCCTCTCAGTTTGCATCAAATCTGCTTTGAATGCAACATTTAACAGCAAACAAACCCATTAAAGTGCCTAATCACATAACATTTTACCAATTCAAGAAAAGAGGATTTTATCACATGCAGGATTTCAGCAAGGACATGATGAGAAGCACCAGAGCTGTTAAGTAACTAAGCACAAATATTTGAAGTAAAGTTTTCAGGTATATGTACTTTATTTATTTATTTGTACTTTATTTTTCCACCAACCTTTTACTTTTACCCTTTACATTTTAATACAAATATCTGTACGTTCTAGGCATTATGTTCAAAATAGGCTTGCTACATTGGCTTACATGCTTTTTAGGGGAATTACCAACTTTATTTTGGGTCCCTGTATGCCTTCCCAGCCTCAAAATTGATTTCAACCAAAGTGGATGGAACAGTAACTCACAGAAAGACAGAGCCTATCACAACACATCAAATGAAGCGACATGAAAATAAAATAAAAGCTCTAATAAGACAATAAGATGTAAAAGAACACACTCTGTACACTCTGTCTTTGACAAAAATAATGAAATAAGCACTAAATAATGAAATCAGACACTACAGGTATGTTTCTATTAAATCCCTTTCATCATTTTGTAATTTTAACATTATTACACCTTATAGCAGCACAGTAAAACTTATTCAACAAGATGAAAATGATGTAAAAGACAAAACAAGAGGAGAAAGACATGAAAGAGAGACTGGAGCATTCAGAAAATATGTCATGTTGAGCTTTGAGTTCTGTTCCTGTTCAGTATTTTCAGTATAATGCATGTTTTAATTGAAGGTAGAGTGGTTTAGTCATGTTGCTTTGCACAGTAGGAGGATCCCTCAAAAAGCTCAGGAGTCTTTTTTTCCACCCCCTCCACTTTCATAAAGACATTGAATCAGTACTACATCAACAAAGAGAGTGTGTATAGTTGTACCTCCAACAACAACACTCAGCATAAAAGATTGGAGTGTCTGAATACGAATATTGGAAACAACACATCAGGTTTTTCCACACTGTTATTTTTACAGTATTATTCGAGCATGATACTCACTTGCGATTGTAAGACGGGCTTTCTGGCTCAGGATTGCTCCATATTTGTTCCGAGCTAGGCACTGATAGAACCCTTCATCTGATTTGTCCCCTCTTCTGCTCTCCATCTCCGAAATATAAAGGGAGCCATTGGAAAGCAGGTACACTCGTTCATTTTCCACCAATTTTACTCCATTCTTGAGCCATCGGACATCAATGGGTGCCTCCCCATGCACCTGACAGTTCAAAATAACCGCTTCTTTCCGCATGATGGTGACATCTTGGGGTTCCTTGATGAAAAATAACTCGCTAAAGCAAAAAACACCTGCAAGAAAGAGAGAAGGAAACAGTCAGACAAACAAATGAAAGGTGAGTGTGGTTATCAGTATGAGGCCATCTGTCAGGGCAGTGCAGTAAAAGGCTTAAAAAATTTACGCACTGCTTTAACTGCTGGCTTAAAAGTGATTTAAAAGGCAAGTGTGGCTATTTTTTCTGGTTTCAGTATTTGCATTTATTGGAAGATAGTACTCTGGTGGGTATTATCAGTCTAGAATCACACATGGCATGTATGACAGATATAAGTGTCCTGTTCAGGTAAAATAGAGCTGATACTAGGACGTCTACTATTCTGTACAATTACAGTTTTCTTGCTTTGAAAAGTCTTTCAACTCCTGATTAATCCAATTACTTATGGCTCATAAAGTCACAGGCTTAAGGTGAAACAGTTTATCCTATTAGTACATTCAGATCCCTATTACTGAAACCATGGTGTAATGTTTCATTAATGTGACTTTTTTTTCAGTTTAGTGGTGCTATATCATCCTTAAAAGGTTGTAATAATACTGTATGTGTCGATAAAATATGATAGAGAGAAATGGCACTAAATATGCAACAACAGTTTCTTTGGCAGAACTTTTACAAAAATATCAATGACGTAGGCAATTTCTGTGTTTTCATATTTAATGATGATATTCAACTGCAGATTGTCCATGTTTGACTCACTGGTTATTTCATTTACAGTCCTCATAATACTTAAACTACAGTTTCTTCACATTTGTTGGATTACATCATTAGGATTTGCACCTTAAAAAATATTCATGTTATATATTTGCCTGTATAAAACTTAGGCGTTCAACCTTCTGACACCACTTGGGACTTTTTTGACATCTCTTGCAAATTTCAATCATAGCAGCCAAACCTTTTTATGCTATGTGAATGTTAATGCCACATATTAATGTTCCTTCTTTGATTAACGATATTAGGTTTTTAATCTGCCAATTCTTATTGAACTTATTTTACTTTTTATTGCATTTACTATCTTTATATGTGATGCTGCCCTGTCCGTAGAACTGCAAAGATGTAGCACGAATAAAAGTTTTTTTTTCTTTTTTTCTTTTAATTAAAAACTGCCATAAACTACAAACACGTAACAACTTTAAAGCGGATGTTAAAAAGTTTATCAATTTAATTAGGAAAAAAAGTCGAATAAAGACAAAATACTAAGTCATTTTAAAGTCAAAACATGTTGAAATGAAGTTAATTAAAAGTCGTAAATGTCTGTAAGCTATAATGTGAGGTCTGTGGTCCAGTTAAAGGTCCACAGTCACAGACACTAAATATATCACTAAATATTTTAAACTATCTAAAAAAAAAAAAACTGAAAGAAAATTCTTACCTGAGAATGGGAGAACAATGATAAAGAGCAGCAAATGCTGATATAATTTCCTTTTGACAGGCGCCATTTACATGAATTGTCGGTGCATGCTAGCTACTCTGTCATAGCTGATTCCTCCACATGAACCACTGGGATACTGAAGGACGGAGCCGCTGGTCGGAGGAGCCGGACTGAAGTTTCCCTCCTCCGGGATGGACACAGCCAATGAACCACCTCTGCCGGTCAGAGAGCAGTGAGCCCCTACCGCCACCTAGCGGTAGGCCGGAATAGGACGGAGGGGCTCCAGCCAGGGTCTGGGTAAGGAAGTCCACCTCTGTTTATACCGGAGAAGCCAACAAAACAACCAGCAGGAGGATGTGATGAAATGTGGGCCTGCTGAAAGAGAACACACAGAGGAGCATGTGCAGTGTGACAGGGTGGTCTACCATGGGCTTTAGGGCAGGAGACAAACACATCTGAGTGGGCCTGACCAGTGAAATAATAACAGATAAGAGAGTAAAAAAATATGCATACAATGGAAATGGTTACATCTACAAATGCTAATTGTATGAACAAATATGAACATCCTGAAATTTCTAAAGAACAATAAGCATGATTTGAACAATATCATGCCTCAGCGTATCATTTACATATGTACAATACAACTTACAGATCACAGTGGATCTACAAATCACTAAAAGATGTAATGACAGGCATAATATTGTTAAAATTGTAAACACTTCTCTTAAGACATTTCAGGTTGTTCATGTTTGCTCAGGTTGTTCCAGTTTTTTAGAAAGGAAAGGAAAGTTTGTAAATGTAAATATCTGCATGTAATTTTCATGTTTAGAGATAAAGATATAAATGAAGTTTTATTTTATTATTTAGTCTATTGGTTACAATACTATGATAGCATTCTACTGGTCTGACCTACTAGAGATCAAATTGTACTGAATTAAAATGATTTGAACACCCTTGATTGTTACTTTTTGTGTTTTGTAAATTTATCCCACCAGCTGGAGTGGACCCTTCAGCAGGCTGGTTTTGGTCCATGGGCCATACAGTTGGCACCCATGCACGGGACAAAATACTTTTCTAGAAACGCCACTGCAAGATTAATATAACTCTAGTAGGTCTAATCATCCAATTATATGGTCTATAAATAGGGAGAACTATGTGAAACATGGTGACAATACTGCACTGTAGTCTTAAATTTTATTATAGTGCCTATCTAGGTCTCAACCATCAGTAGGCTGTGGGGAGTGAAATGTTGGCCTACTAAAACTTAAAATATCCAGAGAAAATATTCAGTGGAGCAGAATTTGTGATTTAAAATATTAATCCTGCTGGTAGGCCTCTAAAAATGACTTGTCTGACGTGAACCTACCATAAATTCCACGGTGAACTCCATGTGAACTGTAAATATGAAGAATTAAGTGAAATATGAGGGCGATGCTGTGAGGTAATCTGTGGAGATTACAGATCAGACCTTCAAAGAACTTCACACAATTTATTAGAATGCAACTCTCCCATCTCCCATGGAACATAATAAGAATATATACAAGCATAGCAGATGTTTCACAGTTTTTTCTGAGCTGAAAATATGAGACATTATCCCTACCTTAGCATGTAGAATCTGGACTCCTTACCTGTAAACTAAATGATTTCAACACGATTAATGATGCAAAAATGCATGCCTGACTTATTTTCTTCTCTCTCTCTTTTGACACTTTCCTCTCAGCATGATAGAGATTGACTGTTTAATTATTTAACTGCTTTATATCTTGATCATTGTTGTTGTACTGTGTGTGGTGATTAATGTACAAACCAAAATAAACTATACATTCATTCATTCATTCATTCATCATGACTTCAGTAGTTATCCACTGCTTTTAGCTATTTTAGTCCTTTGACCATTTCAGCTGTTTATTATCTCCACCAAGGAGGTTATGTTTTACTGTGCGTTTGTTTGTTTGTTACCATCCGACTTTGTTTGTTAGCAACATAACT
>JAQQZY010000019.1:40274037-40294037 GCA_030068375.1 Ostorhinchus rueppellii | reverse complement strand
GGGGAGGGGGGCCGTTGAAAGACCAGGACTGTGGGTGACCAGCTGAGTCATAGACAAAAACCCTCCAGTCACAGGGATGTGCATGAGTCACCTTCCCCAAAACATGAAACAGAAAAATCACACAAACACACACGAACAGTCACAGTACTAAAACAAAAGCATGCATCTGTATTCTTTTGTGTCTTTCACTGCCAAATTTATAGTTTCCCCATTGGAAAGTAGGTTCCAACTCCATGGGTTTTACTGGTGAATCAGTGTTGTAGAAGATGACAGTGTTTCCATGGTAACTACGGAGCCTCCGAATGTCCAAATGGGTCATATCTGATGACCATGAAAAGATGACAAACTGCATTTTACACCAATTATTTTACACGTGTATAGATAGGATTAGTGGATCAACAGTTAAACATTTTAGATCAGTCGATGGTTTTGGTTGATGGTAGGTGTTTGGATCTTTATGAGTTAAATAAGAACAATTTGAAGAGAATACACATCTAATATTGCAAGTGGTTTCTCCAAATTCAACACAGAATACTACTTTTGAAGGAAAAAAAACCCCTTTATACCAAGAATCCTTTATGGTTAATTGAAGAACGTTTAGCTGGTATAATTATACAGCCAGTCACCAGCTTCTGTTGTGTTCCTGAGGATCCTCAGCCTGTTCTTATGAGCACAATGGCCTTAAGTTCATGAATATCCCCAGGTCTGTGTGCTGAAACCACCGTCTTTTAATCTGCCATCTCAGAAGTGCTAAGGGCCACTGTGATGGCCACTCTGGGATCTTCCAGGACTTCTTTTTGAGGTATGGTTTGGATCATTGTCCTGTTAGAGGGTCCACACTGGAAAAAAAAAAAAAAGGGTGTCTTAAAACAATATAAAAAACAGAAAATCTGAGGGAAAATGTACTCAAAACAAGTGAATTTATCTGTCCATGCAGCAAAGATAATATCGCTTGACAAGATTTCTTGAGCTAAGATTGTTAAATCAAGACATAAGCATGTATTTAGAAGGCTTAAAATAAGCATAAAATGTTGTTTTTAAGATGAGAAGATGTAAGATTTGACTTTATACAAACTCAAAATAAGTGAAATTTACTAAATATAAGCTCACAGAGCTGGTTGTAAGAATTTAAGTCTTAAAATAAGAATAAGAAGTAGAAAAGAATTCTTAAAATAAGTGTTTGATTCAGCTGAAAATGATTGGGAGTCGAACCCTGTAAATAACAATTAATAAAGTTAATTACTGTCATTTTTTACAGTGTATGTTTGAAGTCAGAGTAATAATAAACTCTGTTTCTTTCAAATGCTTTTTGTGTGACTTGTATACCAACTTAACTTTATTACTGGATCTTAAAATAAGATTTATTTTGATAAGACTGTGGGGGAGATATGTAATATATCTATTTATTTATTACAGTTATTTATCTTATTTTAAAATTCCCTGCCTATCTGAGACAAAAAAGATAAAGTTTTGGTTGATTTAAGGTTATAGTGTAAAGCTGAACACTTAAAATAAGAAATTAACTGTTAAAACAAGATAAATTAACCAATATTTCTAAATGTAAGTTGTTTTGTTTTGGTTTTTTTTTGGGGGGGGGGGGGGGGTATCTTGTAAGAACCAAATAATTTGCAGTGCAGTGACCCCTTAACCTTAGACTGCATCATCATTTATTCTAGAATGTGCTGATACTTTACTAAATCCATGTTATCTTCCAAATGCTGCAGGTTTCCATCACCAGAGGAAGTAGAACAGCCCCTGAGCATCGCCAAACCCCCAGCATGCATCACTGGTGGCAGGGTGTTCGTGTTCATCCCAGATCCTCCTCTACTCAAACTGCTGATCAAACAGGACAAAACACTTCTAGTTTAGTTTCGTGGCTCCACAGAACAGAATCTCCAAACTTCTGTAGCTTGTTTGCATGGTTTTGAGTCGACTTTTCTCTTGCTTTAGGGTCAGTAGTTGCGTACATCTCAAAGTTTATTATACCTTCAGTGTTTATGTGCCCTATTGTATAACCTGCCATCGGGCCTGGCTGCAGGTCTTTTTCAGTCACTTGAGGGTTTTTCACCACCTACCCTTCAGGAATGTGGTGGCAGCTGCTGGTAGCTCCTTCTTTCTGCCACGTTCATGTAGGTAACCAGTAGGTAACCTTTGGACTTTTTGCAATCTATACTATATTATTAGACTACTTTGCAATTTCTTTTTATCTTTTACCACATTTGAGCAAGGAAATTATCTCTTCTATTAACTTTTAGGACAATTCTCTTGACTTTCTAACATTCTAACATGCATCAAATGTCACTATTGACACCCCCTACTCAGTCTATGTATTTAAGCCAACTCATGCAGCAAAAGAGTTTATTTGATTTATTTGTTAGCAACATAACTTAAAAAGTTATGGATGGATTTTGATCAAATTTTCAGGATATGTCCGCTCTGGGACAAGGAAAAGATGATTACATTTTGGAGTCGATCCGGATCACTGTCTGGATCCAGGAATTTTTTTAAAGGATTCTTTATCATTGCAAGATAGGGCATGGTGGCACAGAGTTGCATATGAGGTCATTCAGTGCCATCTAGTGGAGGAAAATACAAACACTACCTTAAAAAAAAAAAGTACAAACACTACCTTGGCGGAGGTCTGCGCTCTCCGAGTGCTTTTCTAGTTTCAGTTGTTTGGTTTGATTTGTTTACAGCTAAATGGTGAAAGGTGGTGGATTTGTCAATAAACCCAGTAGAGGTTGGTTCATTTTGAGTGAAACTGTAATAAGATGATAAAAATCTATATTTTTTTACTTCAAAACTCATCAAATTATCAACAAACTCCACAATACTTTTGAGACCACGGCCCCTGGTTCCAACCATGACCATGATTGGGTCATTTTACTCCTCTGACTCTTCTGCTGTCCAAACACTGCACGCAACTGAGATAAACAGCAGGACAGGGAAGCAAATAAATAAATAAACAAACAAACTGACAAACAGAAAAATATTCAGCTCCTATCTTGCTGTAAAAGCAGAAGCCCCACACTGTAGAAATGCTCAATTAATCCACTATCCAGTGCAATAAAATCCACTGGATTGTGTGGGAAATAAAAGTATAACCCCCTAATTCTACAGAATGGCACTTTCAAGGATTATTTTAGTATAGAAAATTATTTAACTGTATGCAAAAGCGTTTCATTGTTCATTTTCATCACTGTGGAGTCAGATTTCTATCATTTGCAAACCACTTTAAGTAAAAGTTACAATTACTTAGAACAGTCATACAAATACGCACGAGTAAAACACTTCCTATTGAAATGGAAAATTTACACTGCAGTTAACAGTCAGTTACAGTACACTTCTTACCTGCGTTTTGGGAAAGTAATTATTATTATCATGAGTATTATTATTTCAATCATTATAAGAGGCTATTAGAGGATATAACAATACCTGAGGGTAAAAACCACAGACACTCATTTACTGTAATGCTTTCACAAAACCTATGAAAAATATAAAACAAAAATGTAAGTGTATTTACCTATGTGATGACTTGGTGGCTATATTTAGAGCTCAAATCAATCAATCAAATTTTATTTATGCAGCACTAAATCATTACAAAAGTTACGACACGTTAGAGCTGGTTGAAACCAGACTCAAGTCAATTTACAGAAACCCGACACAGTCCTCCAAGAGGATTCTGTTGCTTTGAGTATGTTCTCAATGTTTTATCTCCCCCTATTGGTAGAGCTCAGTACTACACGGTCTTACTTTAAAAAAAAAATAAAAAAATAAAAATAAAAAATAAAAATACAGTATTTAAAAAAAGGAAAAAAGAACACAGATGGTAGAAGAAGAAATGTAAAATATTGTTTATTACAAACAACCTAATGAAACCAACTCTTCATAAAAACAATGAAAGCAACAACTGAATGAGACAGTGACAGATGACACATTAATTCAATTTTAAATGAATATTTATTTTTCATTAGTTAGATTTAATTTGGTGTGCTACAGGTCATGAAATTCAGATTCATTATAATTAAATTCACTCTATGATGGGGTACATACTGTTGGTTGCATGTATATTTTTGTTGTAATTCACTTACAAGTGTTATAATTAAATTCTATAACAAAATTTGATATATCAGAAATCAAGAGTTGATCTATTCATTTGTCAGTAGATAATAGTACATATATAACAGTACTTCCATTTAAAGAACATCATAAACACAATCGAATTCTACAACACATTACAAATAAAGGCCTCGATATTGCATTTTAAATATATGTGAAAGAAGAGAATGTGCTTATTTTCAGCAATGTTCACATGTAAACATTTAAAGACGTGCATTTGAAGCATAGGATCATTTCTTAAAGAGCGACAGAAGCAGTGTGCTGACAGACTGCAAGGATTCAGACAGGTCAGAAGTAAGACTCATCGATATGAACAAAGTGCGTCACTTTATAAAAGCATAAGTATAAAATTGTGTTTTCAGAGACAAGAACCAGCCCATGATATCATCGTCCTTAATCATTAACCTGTAAACATGGCAGGTAGTGTAAACACATGTTTTACCATTCAGAAAATTAACTGTTAAAACTCTGTTTAAGTAGAGCTACTTTTCTACATGTATTACAAGTGATTACTCATTTTGAGAGTATAATCTGTACAGTCTGAAAAAACAAAGAAAAAAGTAAAAGGTGTACTCTTAAAAATAGAGCACTGTGCGGCAGTTCGACACCCATGATGAGTAGAGGACACAAAATATCGCTCATTGACAAAAGGCAACAATCTATAATACATAAGTGTATACAAACTGTAGGATTAGGTCAGTTTGTCAGATAATGTGTGTTTAATGTCGTTCCCAGGAAAGATAACATGTTCACATTTTTATCCTTTTGTTTGCTACCCATGCAGCCAATGTTGACCTCATGAAATTAACTACTAAACATGAAGAGAAAAGGAAAGATGCAGGATGCAGAGCAGCACCAGTAACGGTTTTATTCCTGTGACAATTTGAGCGTCATTAACACTTTAAATAATAAATGGGTTAAAATTTTGTCAAAGGTAAAGATGTATTTATATGTACAATATACATTTGTAATAAGTGGGAAATGTCAGAATCAAGTCAATTTTCTTGTCAATATGTACAATAATGCATAGAAACTGAGCACAATCTAACACAGCATTTAGTCACGTAGTTGGATGTGTGGACTACAGACTAGAATTAGTTGAGCCTTTTACTGGTCCTGTATTGGTACATCACTATGATAATGATTAATGGATTACATTTGGTTTTTAAGTGTAGTCGCTCAAACGTGTATATGAACTACAAATGTTCCGCTACAAATGCTTTTCAGGTGGTCTATTCAGCTGTTCCTGCATCAATACAGTGGAATGAAATTTGCTAAATAATGACACTGAGAAATTTGAGAGATAATTGGAAAAACAGCCTTTCGTATCCGTTTTATTTGGGTTGAATTGCAAATGTCAATTCTCTTTTGCTTCTTAAAACGTATACCTCTGCAGTAACCATATTATAGTGTCTTCAACTACTATTTCCAAACCTCTGAAAAATGTTCACTTTAAAACCACTGAGTGTCGGGGAAGCTGTTAAAAGAGACTTCACTTTAGATTTTACACGGGAAAACTAATGACATTTGTTAATTCATACATCTGCCACTCCTGAACAATGATATTCCTTTTTTACATTACTATTAGAGGAACAAATGAATGAATTTCCTTCAGAGGTGATGTGTGATTATACCCATTTCTCACTAATTACAACGTGAAGACAAAGTCTCACATTTACCTGAAGCAAGAAGCTGAGTTTTAAGGCAACAGAGTCCAAATAAAACAAACAGGTTTTGTTTAAGAGAGATGCCTGTCATACAGCTTTGCATTCACATTTATGTCTGTAATGTTAAAATTTCACAGAATCAATAAATATTTCAGCATTTTAGCAAAACAAATAAGAGTTAACACATATTTGAGTGACTGACAATAAAAAAAAAAAAATCAAATAACAAGGCTTAAGAAACCCTGAATTTGTAAACTTTAGAACACGTGGAGTGATTAAATACCTCAGTCACTCCAGATTTTATGTCCTTTTCCACGTGTGCCCACAGAGGACCAGAGTGAAGCCTGTGTGACGCTTCTTCATCTGTCACACAGCTGGCAGGATATATGACCTGTGTCTGATGCACAGTTTTTTCACCTATTCGCCAAGTCAGGATACTTGATTTTGAACCGATGGTTGATCTGAGTCATTTAGAACTAATCCACCCCATCGAAGCCTTGTGCATTCTCGATGGCGATGTGAAGTTTATCCCGCAGTTCCTCAAAGGACTCGTAAGGGGGTAGGTCCAGTCGATTAAAGCTGTAGAAAATAGTGAGTCAATGTTACTCAGGGTTTATTAAAATGCATGCACAAACTAACAGGCTTTGTCATGAGTTTTGTTTTTTTTTACTAAGTTGTGTCATTTGAGTATAATCAGGGGTGCCCAATCCTGGTCCATGAGAGCTACTATCCTGCATTTTTTAGATATTTCCATTTTCCAGCACACCTGACGGTCATTATCAGGCTTCTGCAGAGCTTGATGATAGGCTGATCATTTGAATCAGGTGTGTCGGAAGAGGGATTCATCTAAAACATGCAGGATAGTAGCTCGAGGACCAGGATTGGGCACCCCTGACGTATATTATCATATCCAACCACTAGAGGGCTTCAACCCTATATGTTGAGATTTTATTTTTGTTAAATCTCAAATCCATACAATATACTGATGAAAGCAAGGGTTAATGGATCAGTTTAAGAGCTCCAAACAGAATCTGTAGTAAAGATGAAACATTTAAGGATATGTTTCACTGTCCGTACCATGTTTTACATGCAATCAACCAGACATCATAAACTACTACAATCAATCAAACGGTTTACTAACATCCTGTTGAGCAAATTAATATAGAATATTGCTTTCTTTATAAAACATGTTTACTCTGTATTGTACAGGGATAGCATTAAACAGTGATCTGATCTGAGACCTGCATGTTTCACTGCAGTGTTAATTTTATCGCCTATTTTTTGATTTAGTCTTGGTCTTGTGTCAAAGTTTCTTATTAGTCTGAGTCATATTTAGTCATCCCCATATCATTTTTTGTTGGTCATGTTTTAGATGACTAAAAGTCTCAATATTTTAGTCTAGTTTTAGTTAAAACAGTTTAGCCTTTCTTTTATTTCAGGGATAATGTTTGTTTATCATTCTAGATGAATTGTTTTTCATAGCTAAAATATTGATTAAATGTCATAATTACCTGGGAAAATAACCCCAAACATCTTGAATGAATTAAATGAATGAATCTTCAATGCAACTTTGCTAAAAGTGTCTGGTTTGCTGATTCAATACACATTTCCAAATGATGCACTTGTTCTGATCAAATTGTTTTTAGAATTACCAACCAAATTTAAAAAAAAAAAAATCATAACTACAGACTTTTATAGCTGAGCAGACACAGGCTAAAACAGAGGAAAAACCTAAAAGGATAGAGCTACTGTTAACTTAAAATACAACCCATCTGCATGTTAGTTTTAGTTCTGTGCTTGACATTAGAATAGAACAAATGCAAGTTTGCAACACTTATAAACTAAACAGTCACGAGCAGTTATTATCAGACCTGGCCGGCGGCTCAGAGCCGGGCAGAGCCCCTCAGACCTGGGATTCAGTTCTGAGTCGGGCAATAAGCTCCCTGTTACCTCTCTCTCTCTGTAAAGTCACTCAGTCTGCACAGGAAACTGAAACCATCTTCATCTGGACACGGGGAAGTTGCATTTCCTCTCGTGTAGATGAAAACGAGGAGGGAATGTTTTAGTTTTTATTTCATGCAAAACATTTACATCTCGTTTTTATTCGGCAACGATAAGGCACATTAACACAGTCTTAGTGTTTTTAGAACATTGGTGCAGTTTTGTCATCGTCTAGTCTTCGTCATGGGAAAAAGGGTCATCAACAAACATATTTCATCTTGTCTTGTCTTAGGAAATTAACACTATTTCACAGCAACTTGTAAACCAGAAGACAGATTTATATTAGGCAATAATCACAGTACTCATTACCATAAATCGTATGCCGTGTTTGAGCCCCCCCACCCTCGTATCTGTGTAAGGTAGGATATATAGTGGGTTTTATTTATTACTGACTTTTTTACCACCTTACATTAGTATGCTGCTCCTTGATAAAGTAGGTTCCTGTTATATGCACAAATGACACAGCATTATGTTGCAGGTGTTTGCTGCGTTTACTGGTTTAACTTACTGTGCACCTGCAAATTGAACAACATGTAGAAACACTTTAAGCTGCATGTTTATCCTTATTGTAACTGAAATGTGTAATTTCATCATATTTTGCTTATTTCTACAGTTTTATTGTCTTGTTTTACTGAATTACTTCTATTGTTTTTTGGGGGGGGTTTTTTAACCATTGTTCATTCAGGTTTCTTGTGATTCCTTCAATTACGTATAAGATTTTATTGTTTACTGAATTGTCTGTTTATTCTAGTAAATCAACATTCTTCTGTATAAAACAGTTTTGTTCCAATACTTAGTTTTAAAATTTATTAATCTTTCTTCTCTCTCAGTAGTAAATTTGTCAGCGCTCCAAGTATTTTATGTAAAAGTTTGAGAACAAATCTCTTATTTGTCTTCAGTTGCCACTGGTGTCTTGAGGGATGCTTTTTCAAGGCAATATTACTCTGCTACATGGTCATATAATGGTTGAAATTGTGATTAAAATTAAGGAAATATTACTGAAGGAGTTACCATGTGTGGGCTCGTGGTAGTTTATCACGTGTTCCCCACTGCTCAATGGTGAACAGCTGTGGTCCGTTAGACCCTGAAAAGAAAAAAAAAAGAAAAAATACATTCCACAAACTAAAAATGGCATTTACTGTTTGATCTTAAAAAAAAAAAAAAAAAAAAACAGGCAGAAAAATGTTAAAGTATATCTTAAGGGTATACAGTATAAAAACACAAAAACAAAGCAACTCAGACATCTTCTGGTCATAAAACACAGGAGACAAGCTGAAAATAATTATGTGTACTGAGTGGTTAAATGATCTGAACTCGAAAACAAACATAAAAAAAACAAACCACACACCATGTCCTTCAAAAACACAACACTATCTCACCATAAAGTTCAGCAAATCCATTCATTGGGACCCTGGAGGTTCCGGTTACAAACTGTAAGAGCCGGATCCGCTTCTCTGCATCCATCAGCAGCACAGTCTATGAGATAAACAGAGATCAGAACAAACAAATAACTAATAGACAGCTCTTATTAAACTCTCAGGGGCTTTGAGCCAGAAAGAGTCCAAGCCACAGCTCAGCTTATTGGCCCCAGGCATGGAAAGATGTCTTACTTTCCAAAACCACTGGATCACTGCGTGGTTGGGGCAGTAGCCGTTCTTGTACTTGGTGTTCTCTCTCCAGTCATTCACATCCACATCTCCGAGACCACACATAAGCAGCTGTGGAAATTAAAGAAGGCAGGTAAATAGATGTTAATTACAGGAAAGAATCTAATCCATTTGAGCAGCGTTTCAGACACAGTGACAACTCACCTCAAGCTCATTCTCATCAAAGATCTTAATCAGATCTTGTGGTATCAATTCAAAGAATCCCTGAAACACAAAATGCACCATGTATTAATATTGAATAAACAATCTAAACAGTGATTTCAACAAGTATCAGATGAATTATTACCTCCTTGAAGGCAGTCATCTGCTTCTGTATCCTGTTCACAAACCTCCATTGTATCACCAGACTGTCACACACCAAACACATGAGAATCAAAACATTATCATTCAAGTTTTTACAATGTTGAAACTTTCATGTTAACTAAGAGCTCTGTTCCTTACTGGATGTATTCCTTCTTGTTTTCATTTGTCACAACAATCTCCGTGCCGCCCGGCTTTAGTTCATGCTGGTGAGTCTAAGCAGAAATGAATTGCAATATAAATAAATAAAACAGGAGGTAAAAAAGTGTAAATATAAAGGTGTCGAAAAGAAAAACATGGGAACAAACCTGCCCAAACAGTTCTTCATCGATAGTGAACCTCAAATCCAAGTCTGTTGGGTCGTTCTCCAAAATCCACATCAGCGAGTTAAAATATTCACTGTCCTGAAAAGGCAAAGGACACAGATTAACTACAATAAAATAACCTGTAATTTAATGGTATTGAGTTTCATCTCAGTGGCAATACAGCCAGAGAGGAAAATATTTAAATCCATTTAAAAGCAATCATTTCTGAAGCACTTTATTATTTTAGTGCCCCTTATTTTAGGGCAAATGTTGTATATTGTTCTTGCTTTGCACTATTTGAATCAGCACAACTGAGTGATTTACTTACAGGATGTGAAGGGTAAAAATGGTACACTCACCACAGACTCCATGTCCTGCAGATGGATCGGTTTCTGCAGCATCATCTTGTAGAAAGGTCGAATGAAGAAAGCTTTGGGAAACACAGATAGATTTCTGAATGTGTGGAATACAACATCCTGATCCTACTTTTCCCTCACCATTTGCGTTGCAGCTTCTTTAAATATCTGAGTGACATTTATAGAGGTGCGTTGATGAGCGGGACGTGAAGTCAGGAGATACTCACCATCAAGGAGCTTGCCGTGATACACCGCCATGCCTGCAACACGACCGATGAACTTGAAGTAAGACAGGTGGTCCTCATTACATAAACCTGAGTTGGGATTAATTTGCAGAGTGTAGTTGTCCCTGCAAGAGAAACCAGATGATAAACAACACAAGGAGACACTTTAAAGGGCACAACGTTTCTTTTATGTGGTATTAGTTTTAAAAAGATGTCTTGTACCACTGGTTTTAAGCATGTGTTTGAGTTAACAGGAGCATTTTAGTTCATTCTAGAGTTCACAAATCACATTAGCGCTTTCAGTGCCATTGCCACACTATCGAGAAATATAAGTCTTTAAATTAAACAGTATATGTAAAGCTGCAGGACACCAAAGTTGCATTTTCTCTGTCCAAGTAAAAATACTAAATATAAAGCCAAATGACCTGACACTACTTTATGCCACCAAGGAAAAAAGAAGGTGAAATATGATGGTTATGGGAGCTACGATGTTGCTTCTGTGACAAGACATGGAATAAAGAGATAGAGAAAAGTGATAGCAACAGTACTTGGCAATTAAAGCTCTTGATAACATTTTTACCACTCTATATCTCTTATAAAGTGATTAGCTTCCTATATTGAAAACCTCCCCCATGACAGAAGATCACAGGGTACATTTTTTACAGTCTGTAGAGAAGGTCCAAAAGTCATGTTTCTTCTCAACCTCCTTCAATTCCAATATGCTGAAAGGTAATTATGGGGGAAAATTCACAGAACCTTCTCATTAAGTCAATAATGTACACTTTACATACATACATTGATGCGCATTCTGCACATTTTTCTAAATTTCTTTATGCCAAACAGGAGCTGTGAAAGTCACTGAACATAAATAAGACCACCATAGGATTGCTGCTAAGCTGTCACTGAAGAAGAAGAGCAACTATTTAAAACTAGGATGCTTTGGATGTCTGTATTCATTTAAACACTAATCTGTGATCCATCTGTAGCCACCACTGATTACCAAATTAAGTAAACGCCAGGAGCTTTAAAAATAGAAAGTCTTTGGACTTACGTAGCGGAATACTCAAACAGTCCATAGTATGGGTTAAACATCTCCTTGGACATGAGGAAGAACCACTCTCTGGCAACGCCTCCGTAGTCCAGACCTTTTTCTCCCTCAAATTCCACCCACAGTCGTGCCTTCAGCAGGTCTGGCCTCTTTACTGACAGGATGCGCCGGTATGAGTCCTCCAACACTGCGTTTCGCCGCAGCTTCATCTCAAAGCGGTTTGGGATGTCAGCCTTATAAAAAAAAAACATTCAAAATATAGCTCATTTGTAAAATATAATGACTACTGCACACAAGATTCCTGAAACCTTAGTAAATCATCCTCCTTCACTCACCGGTTTCTTCAGCTTCTTCCGGAAGTAGTCATACTTCTGTTTATAGTCTCTGGAATAAGGCACTGCCTGTAATCAGCAGGGGTCAGTATTCAGTGACAACAAATCAATCCTGAGCTGATGACTGCACTGAATTCACTGTCTCACGTTTACAGGAAACACTATAGCTATAAATGTGGAAACTATTTCTGGTACGCTTATATTATATTACAAAAGAATGAATGAACAAATACACCCATTACTCACTGGTCCAGTTATAGCTGAATTCTGTAATCTGGGATCATCCCATTGTGTGGTCCTGGTGTCTGTTAACAATATGAGTCATATGTTAATTAACAAACAGCATTTATTACCACACAGGTCTTCAAGATCTGTGGATAAGTACCAGTAAGTCATACATACTGTGATCTATGTAGAATATTCTCCCATCAGTGTGGACCCTCTCCTCCCAGCCAGGCTAAAAAAAGAAGCAAATGCATGAAGTGCAGTCGCATTAAGTACAACCCCGTGTTTAATGACAGTACATTAAAACACACTGAAATTAAGACCTGAGATATAAATCTTATCTCTAACTAATGCTTTTCAATTGATCTGTTAGTGATTTTCTGTAACTCACAGGCAGCGGGCCGAGATCAGATGGGTCAAGTGAAGGTCTCCTCCTCATGTGCACAGGAATCCTGAGCCTGGGATCATCCTGTCCATGGGAATCCAAAGAGAATGTGATTTAGTCAAAAAGGAAATGCATATACACCATTGATTAACAATGCTTTTTTCATTATGATAATAGTTAAGGGCCTCTAGTGTGTTGTTGTCTTACCCAGGTAGTTGTCTTTGTGTTGTGGTCAATGAAAAAGGGTCTTCCATTGGGAGCACTGCGAACTTCCCAACCAGCTGGTAAGAAGCCTGACTCCTGGGTAGACTCTGGACTTGGGGTCTGCTGAGGAGACTCTGGAGGTGACACAGGCATATGGGATGGTACTGGACTCTGAGATAAACCAGGAGTACTTGATACTGCTGCATCAGTGGTTTTCTGTGAAACACAATAATATATGAATAAGAATTAATATAAGATCATAATATTAGCTTCATCAGGTTTCACATAAATTATTCTTACATTAGCCCGCTAGTCAATTTCCTTCTTTATTCTCTAAAAAAAACATGAAAACACACCACAGTTGGGCAAGCCAAACCAACAGGCAGTAAATTAAATGGGGGAATCTTATGTTTGGACTGAGAGCAAAGTTGAGTTACACGTCATTAAGACACTCAAATATAAAGACAGCAAAATGCAGGAAAATGTGAGCAGTGGGTTTTGCCAATCCAGGAGCGCCGACCTCCTGGATTGGCAGTTAATTTCCACATTACAAGGAAAGAGCCAGGCCATCATCTCTACCAAACAGGTAAGGGTTTCTTCATTCTAAAGAAGTTTTTCAAGGTCCATTTTCAGTAACCTGAAAGTCAGTCTGCATGTGGTCAAACAGCAAAAATCCCAAAATGCTACATTTGAGAAAATACCCATGTATGAGCAGACTGTGGTTAACACAGTTCACTATGTACCTGAATAAGGGGACGAATCCATGTCGTTGTTCGAGTGTTATGGTTGATATAGTAGCGTCTTCCTTTACTGTCTCGCTTCTCCTCCCAGCCTGGAGGCAGCCCAGCTGAGGTTGGAAGCAGCTATTGAAAGATATAAAAAATAAACAGGGTGCTGTAAAAAAATAAACAGGGTACTGTAAAAACCTCCAACCAAAGTAGCACAATACCCAACAAAGCACTACAAGCCATCACTGATGAACACCTTCCTGACCACAGGAAGTGGCTGAAGCTGTAACAATAAAAGGAGAGGGCTGATAAGACACAGAGAGGGGTGATTTCAACAGCCAATGCAATACTCACCACAGGATTAGCAGGATATTCTTCTCCTGTTGAAGTCTGGGCGCTTCCTCTACGACTGGAATGGCTTGAGTTACTAGCGTGATCCTGCAAAACACAGGAAAAGATGTTAAGGACAACGATGATCATTACGCCATTAATGCGTATTTACTTGCTTTCTCTCTCACTGAAACCTCATGGTTCACATTAACCTCACTATGTGTCTCTGTAACAAGAACCGTATGCTGCTCAAAAAGTGACTCACCGTCTGGGAGGTGCGCTGCTCTCCAGCTGTGGCCCCTGAAATGTGCATGTTGCTCATATCATCACAGAATGAGAGGAACTCCATGGGTGGGTGCGGTGGAGGTGATGAGATCTGGTTACTGCTGTGGTACAAGGTGGACTCATCTTCAGTGATGATTTCCCAGCTCTAGAAGATAAACTTGGTCAGATTTCTCCATTTGAAAAGAATGTAGGGTAAAATACATTCCATTTTATAATAAACATTGGACATTTGACAGTAGCGTGCCAGGGAGGAAGAGCAAAAACTGCACTTCTACAACTACCAATGAAACATCTGGGTTCAATTACACACAAACTATAATGTGATGACAAGAAACACAGCTGAACCTGTGTAAATAGTGGACCATCATCAACAAAGGACAACTGGTCAAATTTGAGCTAATTACAGTGAATTCCCATTTTTTACAAAAACTGTAGATTGTAATCATCACAATTGTCTTAACTGAATGTAATCAAATATTCAATTATAAAAACCTGATGTCATATCTTGAATACTTTTTCCTCTCTTTCGATCAGAAAATATATAATTTTATTTCCTCTGAAAAGAAAATAATTTTTCTATTCACCTGAAGAGGAAGAAAACAAGTAAGGACTGAATAAAATTCTGACTGCTATAACAACTATACCTCAGGAGATTCCCGTGTGGCGTTTTCATCATGGTCTGAGATCTGTCTGCGTGTAATAAAAGGTTGTTCTGCATCCACATTATTGTTCTGTCTTTGTGTTTCTAAATCACTGTCCCTGTTTAGGAGACAAAACACACCGATGTCTTATTATCACTACTGAAAGTGCTTCAAGAGGAAAGTAACAAAGCCGATGTTGAGAACTTACTGCATGGTGGGGCGCTGCCACTGTGTGGTTCTGCTTTCATGGTTGACATAGTAGGTTCTTCCCAGGTTGTCCTGCCGCTCCTCCCAGCCAGGGGGCAGAGCAGGAAGCAGCTGGCTTTGTCTGGGACCTGACATGTCCTGACCCTCCAGAAACTCCCAACCAGGCTGCACAACATCAACAAATGTTTACAAGAGTACACAGGCAGGACAACGCAGCGTCCTAATGTCAGCAGTTCAACTGCACATACAAAGAAACCTGGCAACCAGATGGAACCCAATGGACTGAGACTAGGACTAGAGCTTTGAGCATGACTTTCAGGGTCCAAACAAGGTTTTGGTTTCATGAACATTTTGATTAATATACAATGATATAATAAAATATAATGATTTACATATTGTATTTGTAAGTGGAACAGATTCATGATGACTGAGCATTTCAGTATTTTCTTATGAAACAGTGATGTAGTAAAACACTTGGCAAGTTGCCTTAATTTGTGGTTGGGTTTGGCAATTACAGTGTATACATACAACATACAACAGACTTGATCTTAGTAGCTGATGAGGTGACAAAAAAATTGATTTAAATGCCTTAAGCCATCCTTCACAACCTTATGTTGATTATATACAAAAATGTAAAGGGACCCTGGTATTTTGGAGAACAGTGGTTGATAATTTGTTGCTAGACAAACACTGGTTAAACTTACATCTGTGTCCTCAGTCTGATCGGCAGGTTCCTGGTCTGAACCTGAGTCTTTTGGTAAGTACGTCATTTTGAGACGCAGATGACCCTTGACTCTAGACTTATGGCTGCACAAGAAACAAAAACAAAAAAAGAATTTCTTTCAAAAAAGTCTTTCAAGTCAGAGCAAATGTTTAAAACAAATCATAAACATGGTCCAAATTATTGCCCCATGTTGATATGTGCCAAAATAAGTAAAAATGAAATGTAAAAACAGAAAAACACAAAAGATTAAACAACCATGAAATCATGCCAACCTTCGTGGATGAAGCAGAAAATCCTTGAATGTATATGGCCTTTCTGTATTAGGATTTTCTGTCTGAGGAAAAAAAAAAAGGCATAAAAAGAAAGTCTTAAACACTTATGGTTGCATAAATAAATCTACTGAGACACTGTATCTTATTTAGGGATAGCATTACATTAAATAATGGTGACAGTGTACCACGAGGACTAATTAGTGGGTGTTGTATTTATAATAAAACACAAGCAGGAACATAACATAAACATGACAGAGTGTGTTTCCAAAACTATAGACAATGAAGTGGAACAGACACTAGAATAAGGGTGCTCATACTTATATTTACACAGTCACATGCGTGAGTACAGTAAAACAAACTACAGCCAACTTGCGTCCGCTAAAACAAGTCACAGACAACAGTACATGAAGTTCAAAGATTTCCAGAAAGTGTTCTCAAACAGGCGACAACTCACCGGTATCTGATTTAAAGGGACGTCCACCTGTCCCAGAAAGTCATCACGTGTCTGACAGGGAAAGAGAGACACGTAGATGTCAGGATCATGACAGTATTAACTCCTCCTGCACACAGCTGACCAGCCTAGACATGTTCTGATATTCAGATGTCTTTGGAGGAATGAGAACCACTATAATATTCCCACAAGACCATGCGGTGCGAATGTGTTACCCACAGAGATTTGTTTAGTGGTATTTTGCCTCCAACTAGGTCTGCAATGAGACCTTAAAATTAGTTTTCTAGGCCTATTTTTTCAGAGACCACTTCTTAAGCTACTCGATTTTTATGACAAATAGAGGTGGTGATTATTTTACCTTAAAAACAAAAAAGTATACTGCGCATACTTCCTGTTTGAAACAATTAGTCATTTGACTTGATGTATCTCCTGAATATGTGGCCTACATAGAAATGTGTTTATCACCTCACAACCAGTGGCTGTGCTGTGTTTGCTGGAGACTCAGCCCAAAAATAAAGTACCATTTGTCAGATAAATTGTCTTTGCTTTAAATACTTCACGCGTTCAGTGAATGCCTTTAAGGAGGTTGCTGCAGGCAGTGGGCTAAAAGGCAAACGCACTGCACTGTTGGAGTCAGCTTTGTGACCAAATTAACACCCACAGCAGGTCAAACTGTCTAACAGCAGTACAGTGTGTTTATGTGAACAAATATAGATGGAAGCCTCCTTCCTCCTGCCCTTGCAGCAGCCAAAAAAGCAGGTAAGTCAAAGTTAAAAGAAAGGCAACATGGACACTATCAAAACATAGCTGAGTAACCTTTACACACAGTCTTGTATGCTGCGTAATTATGTCCTTTGTATTTAATAACTAAAGACTTTTACCTCAGTGACACGACCCTTTAAACTGTTATGTGAAACTGTAGGTGAACGAAGTGGACAGTGTCTGTCTTGGAAAGGTGTTAGGTGCCCAAAAACAGTAATTATAATACCATTCACTCAGTCAAATTCAAAGGTGATGTACTTAAATTCCTTTTTTCACTGTCATAATCCAATACCCAATGATATGAATTTTATTATCAGATAACAATGTTGCACAAAGCCAAGTAATATACTGTTGTTATTCTTTTGAAATCTGTGAGCTGCTTCTAAGGTTGCATTGCATTTTGAGAATGCACTTTGCACAAAGTGACAGCGCAGTCAAGGTTCCACTGCCAAGCCTAATGGAAAGTTTGGCAGTATTTTATTATTATTTATCATTTATATGGTCCCTTCCAACAGCTAGTGTATTGGTGGTTTACAAGAATGTGTTTTATGTCTTCTTGATATTATGAGGTTCCATTTCTTTAACTCACCTGTATTCGTGTTTACGATATTTACAGAGACAATTAGTAAAATGAGAATGGTTGAAAATGGAGAGTTTTTTTACAACATAAATGAATAATTAGTGACATTTCTAAACTTTGGCATTACTTATGTAGTCCGTCCACATGGCAATAAGGTTTCCTTAAACTTCTATCTTTAGTAATGTACTCCAGCACAGTTCTAGAGTCTGACAGTATCTGTTCTATCTTTTATTTAGCTCTTTGCTGACTTTTGTGGTGTTTAATCTCACAATAACAACTTTCCAGGTTCTCATATATTATTTATTTCATGCTTATCTCCTCCTTTGTAATAGTACATGGAATTGTTTAGTGGACAACAAGAAACATGAGGATATCATTTTGAGCTTTGTGAGACACTCTGACTTTTTATATTCCTAACAATTATTCAATTAATCAATAATATAACCTACAGTTTAATAAAAAAAACAAAAAAACAATTATATCCATAAAATATACGCAAATACTTCTCTTTCGGTCATCTTCATCTCTGTCATGGCTTCATTTCACCTCCTTTACAGTGACAGTGCATTAAGGCTTTAGTCACAAAGATAATTCTGTCACTTTGATAGATCTGATGAACTAGATTTGTCAATACAGCTCTAAATGTCTTTTAATACTCAGCTAAAATCCTCTGAACTACACAGACAATCACAGACAAGTTGTATATATGATCCTCTGTTGAATAAACTTGACTCAGTACTGAGCCCGCTGGTTTGACAAGTCACAAAGGTCACATCTAGATCTGCCACAAACAAACCATACAGTGTGAAATGGCCTCTGTCCACAGAGTTTCTTGGATTGGATGAGGGACACTCCATCAGGGAGTTTGACAGAGGAAATGTATGCTTTAAACAAATGAAAACACTACCAAAACTCTGCCCAGAATCCTGGGGTAAATGCTGAATACGGACAATCTCTAAATACTGATTAGACATTTAATACAAGTAATTTTCACGCGAAAATTAACGGTACTGATAATATATGATGTTGCAGAGCTGCAAAAACATGCTTATCATGGTATTTGTGGTGCATGCTCATTGATATTCATCTTTATACAAGAGCAACAATCTAGTTTTTACAAATGCACAACAGCTTCTGATCAGAAATTTTGAAGCAGGTAAATGAACACTCTTTATATAAATGCTTGATCCAATAAACTAATAATGACGTCACATCTTGAAAAGATATAAAGAGGAGAATAGAAGACACCAAGGGCCTGATTTACTAAAGGTTTGCGTGTGCAAAAATGTGTGCAAACTGGACTGCGCAGGCAAAAACATGTTGAAGCTGATTTACTCACAGGACGTACTGTGGATTGAGTTTCTCAGATGGGCAAAATATCTCGTACATCCCATTTAGCATATCTGCCTTGACGAATATTCAATATGGGTCTGTTCTGATCACATCAACATTTTTGGAGATGGAAGAAAAAAAATAAATAATTTGAGACATATGCCCCCCCCCCCCACACACACACACACACACTTTATGTGCCTGCCCCCCATGCCCGGTTCCACCAGTGGCACATCACCATCAGGCCAGGACATAACTCCTGTGGGACATCTCGTGCACACACACGTGCACACACACAACGCTGTGCGTGGTGTTGTGACAGTTCTCCTGAACCGTCTAGACTTGATGTGGGGGATTTTCTCTCATGCCCACGGACTTAAAAGTTTTCATTCACCACAGACTGACATACAGAGAGAAGTGATTTATTTGACTAACATGTTTCACCACTGATAAACAACAACAACAACAACAACAACAACAGAGAAATACCTATCCACACTCTGTGGAAAGAGCAACTTCATATTCATAAGTGCTGGAATATCCCAGAGCACTTTTTACAGTGTACTGTCTCCATGATGACAACCAGTGGTGCATGCAAAATCCTCATTTAAATAGGGACCCTAAGTCTCCGCCCCTTCCGGTCGATCCACTGGACCTAAATTCGGAAAAATTTAACACGAGAGTGGATGAGAAGAAAATAATTATTTTCTGGTTCACTTTACTTTATGCCCTGAATCACACATATGCTGTACTTCAATTAAAATCATAACCAATGATGTGCGTTTGGAGTTTCTTTGATACGTATTTTGTGATTTATTAGCGTGTAAAAATATGTAATTATTTGGACTGTGTTTG
>JAQQZY010000019.1:40258681-40273937 GCA_030068375.1 Ostorhinchus rueppellii | reverse complement strand
ATGAGTGCTCTCTCAATGTCAAAATGTATCTTTAAAATTCACAGACATCATATGTGAAAACCGTAGCATATTTCAAATGGGACCAGAAAATAACTTTTATCCCTCCATTGACTCTCGTTCATTTTTTTTGACAGGTTAGGTCCAATGGCCCGGAAATCGACCGGAAATAGATTCGCGTCACTTAGGCTCCCTATAGGGCGGTCTCTAAGATTTTGCGTTTGCTGTCATTTGCACACGCAATCTTAGTTGAACACCTGTGACAAATGAGCAGCATGTGCAGTTTTTAGCACGAGCAAACACATTTGCACCCACTATTTGCGTTCTTAGTAAATCAGGCCCCAAGAGGTGACAAAAAGACTAATAGCCGGACGCTATGGTCTACATGTGCCAATCATGACGATTTTAAGTTTAAACCTGTATAATAAGATGGGAAAGTTGTGTTTTTAGAGAACATACGTGGTCACTGGACTTGTTCAGTACATAAACCAGAGAGAGGTCACATTTTTCCACAGTACTTGTGGTGGGTCCATCCCCTACACAAACAATGTAGTAGCAGTCAAATACAGACACTCAGTAAAGGGATGTTCTTACCGAAATACACGCAGACAATTTTGTTCCCTAGAAAAGTATTTTTTTCGGCAATTTCTACTAAACACACTGATTTTCTTTTACATGCCCAAAAAATGAAGAAAGAATGAGACAAAATACACAAATAATGTGTACTCATAACACTGTGACATGACACAGCAGAGCAATTTTCTTCCTTGTATAATGTGGGTACAGCTAGTTATTCATTAACTGATGATATGAGTGTGTGGGTTAGAAGGGCATTGCAGATAAGAACAGCAGAGGTAAAAACACTGTTTAAAAAAAAAATTCCATTGTGTAATTTCAAATATGACAAACTGCATTAACACAGGCATACTGAAATCCAAAACTGTCGTATTATTTTGCTTTAAAAGCTCTTCATATTTCTGGCTGAAGCAACATGATGAATACAAATATAACATTTTGATTCTGACAGAAAAACCAAAACAACGGGCTGTTTGCAAGGATAAGATTTTCGTAATTATTGTAATTAAAAAAAAAAAAGGCACAAAAGAAGAACAGAGGCACACTACAGTGAAAAACTTAAAGAAGTCAGATACTACATGTTTCTTCTAGGGTATTTTGTGTCACACTGAGTGGGGACTGCCTTTCCATGGGCAGAGGCACCATGTAATATCTGTTTCAGACTTCTAAGAAGATGTGCGATGTAACACTGGACTAGGCATGAATTAAGGTGAATAAACATCAAAGCTAAAGAGCAAACTGAGTGTAGCTGATACTTGCTTTTATTAGCAACTGGTGGTGCTTAAGGGACATTTTAAAGTACGGAAATGAAATCTATATTTACAAAATCATTTATTTAGACCTGTAAAGTTAAATGTACTTGCTAATTACCAGTGGAGACCTTCTTACTTGACAACCTGCTAAATGTGTGTGTGTGTGTGTGTATGGTAAGGAGGGGGGGGTCCGACAACTGATACTTCACAAACACTGCCTGGCAGGGGGACCCATAGGGAAGGGAACACACCATCCTTTTACTGGGAATGGCTCACACTCCCATCCAGCCTACATTGCATGACCCCTACCACACACACACACACACACACACCATGTCCACAGATGGCTGTCATGACAGTGCGCTGCTCTAGTATCATGCTGTTAAATTTGAATCCACGGGACTGGGCAGTGCTACAGACCACCAGACTATCTGGAGTCAGGGGGAGTATTTCAGAGGCACTTTATTTTTATCAGCAAGGGGTACAGCTTTTCCCACCGCTAAAATTAGCTTGGCTAAATACTTAAGACGATTACTCATAGCGTTAACAGAATAATAAAAATGGAAAACTATTTCATAACTAATGTGTATTCAAACACTAACAAACAAATAGACTTAACAGCCAAAAGATGGACAGCTTTACTTTATCATTTATGATTTCTTGGAACCCAAAATGTAAATGGATTTACTGTAATGTAACCGGAAACCGCTGAATGTTTGTCCACATTGGGCTTGTTAATTGCATGACTTAGCTGCAGCTAACTTCTCAGTTACTGAATGCAGCTCTGTCTTGTGAGGAGCCTAATGGCTGACTCTAAGTAAACAACAGTTCTGAAGACTTTAAATCCAAATGCTGTTCTAGATCAATACGGGTATAAGCAATGATAAGATTCATATTTTATATACAGCAGTGAGCAGTATTTATGCCAACCCAATAAAACTTATACCAGGTATTTTATCCTGTACATATAAAACCAAAAGTCCAAGTGCTGTCACTTGAGCTGCCAAAGCAAAGCAGAATGGAATCCACTTGAACCAGTTAAACAACATAGATAACTGCTCAGTGAAACTCTGCAAGGCACTTGTGACCAGGCATTGTCCAAAAACCCTTACATCATTGTGAACTCTTGGACATGATAGTCTTTTCCTTGTGAGCAGGAAGATGAATAATTTTGAGAATCACTCACCTTAATATTATGACATTGGCTCTTAGATGGATTACTCCCTTTGAGGATTGTATTTGTATCGGCAACAGTATTAGGTAATTTAGCTGGGCAGCAAGGAGACAGATGAATGTGCACATGTGGAGAGCATGGACTGGTGAGCTTTGGATTCGAAACATGACATGAAATTCCAGTATTAGCATACGGCACCTCAAGGGAAAAGCTCCTTTGAATAGCGCGATGACAATGGTTTTCTTGGCCTTTTCCTATTGAACTCGATTTATGGATTTTCTCTGAAGGTTTAATTGAAGAGAACAAGCAGGCAGAGGTACTGCGATAAAGTTTTTTGCGAGGGTCATGTTCACCCTCAGGATGCGTGCCTTGGTGAGGAGCCTCTGGATATTCCACATTGACTGTAGCTGTAGTTGTAGCTCCTTTCCCAGATATGATTGGTCTCTGGTGGGCAAAGTGCAGCAGGACACAGCTGGAGTGACGGTTTGATCTGTCCAGTGCTGGTTGATGTTCCATTACTTTACTAATGTTCTCCATTTTGGACTTTGGTTCATCCTGTAAAGGAACACTAAAATGCACCATATGTTTAGTGTCCCTACACTCAGCTGAACAGCTTCCTTTTGGAAGACGGTGACCACTGACTGCCATGGTGGTGGACCCTTGACAAGTCACTTCCTCGTCATCTTGTGAGGACTCACTTGCTGATGCCTGGAGAGATGACTGATGAGAACCCTTTGCTAGTGTGAGAGCAGGTAGAGCTACTGGACTTTCTGGAGATGCAGGTGGTGTGCTGCAGGGGCTCTTCGGAAATATAACCAACGAGGAACACCGTCTCAACGGGACCTTGGTCTTGCAGCAGAATAGACTCCTCTCCTGGATGGTCCTGTGTTTTTCTGAAGCCTCTGGCTCAAAGATGCTGTTGCTGCTGCAATATCCAGCGTCACTGGCCATGCTGCTGCTGCATGAGCCTCCGTCAGAGCTTGTACCTGCTCCTCCTTCACTTCCTCCTGGTTCTCCATCCTCTACACTGCCATCTGCGTCCCCACTTGGTTTTCCACAGGGCTGCAGTGAGATCTGCAGAATACTCTTCTTATTACATCCTCCAGTATTAACCCTTGGTATAAGCACTGAAGAGTATCTCTGTAAATTACAATAATCTGGTGACAGAGGAGTCACCTTCAAGTGTACTGAATTGTGCGCCAGACTCTCTGCGGGGCTACGAGCTGACACACTAACTCCAGTCTCCTCACCATGGCTGCTGAGGCTCTCTGACAGAGGGTCCGTGTTGCTTCTCCTTGACGCAAAGTGCAAGCGGAGCCGACGTGCCATTCGTTTAACTCTCTAATCCCTGCAGTGCCAGTGAGTTCTGCATGATAACTTGCTGGTAGGAAAAAAGACAAGCAAAGCAACTGCTCCGAGCTCTGCTCTGTGATCACAATCATTAGCGGCTGTACATTGCCAAAATAGCTCTGGTGACAACCTACATTCCTGTCCAGGCTGATCTCAGCTTTTAGTCAGAGGAGGTCACTGGTTCTGTTTGGAGACATGACCCAAACATACGACCTTTGAAACTAAAGTAATCTCTAAAGTTATGCCCCCTTTAGGAAACTTCCAACTGTAGGTGCAAAACAAAGAGGACAAAATGTCACTGGTGATCTGCTTCATCAACTTTGCCAGTTAACGGCATCTCCTTCCAGATAACCGTCTTAACACCATGTGTCGTTTCGAGTCTTCTGAATCCTGTTTACCCCTTTGACAGAAAGGCAACAACATGGTAGCTCACTACGTTGCATCTTGGGTAGAAGCTCCAGTAAACTGTGTCTCAGGCGAGTCACTTAAGACTACTTCCTGCTGCTGCTATGCTTCTAATGTTTCTGCTGCTCTGTGCCCCCACAAATATTTTTACCCACCACTATTGAATTACAGGAAATCAAAGGGAATGGCTTTCAACATGATTCTACAACAAACTGAAGAGTGGGTTGCAAAATCGCATATCATGCAACAAAACCTCACAGGCTTTGGAAATATGCATGAAAATGTCTTCGTAAATGTCATCAAAATTACAGAAAGAATGCCAACACCAAAGCACAAATAATTTAACCACATAAAGACAGAAGTACAGTAACCTTTAACATACTATGTCACTGTCTACAGAAAATAGAAGTAGATAAGGACAAGAAAGGACCTCAAGAACGTTGACAGTGACTTGACACCAGTTATATGACACCTCATGTAACAGTCAGGGCTGGTCTGATTTCCTGTCCATGGCTGTTGACAGTCCCATTTATTAAAAGATGACCTATTGTGAGCCAGGATGACCTATTTTTGGGCATTACTCTGCAACCAAATCACTTTCAGTATAATGTGTAATAGTAAGAAGTGCAGCCAGAATGAAGACATGATTCACTCAGATCTCCGGTGGAAGTCATCATCTGTTTACAGGAAACCATGTGTTTAGCCATTAATCACTCATCCCACCAGCAGCATTACTACTAATGTAACAACAGCAAACAGAGTACAACCAGACCATAAGAGCAACAAAGGCAGACATTTGAAAGCCAAGTCATGTGATTTTAAGAGGCCAATAATATTAATATTAATATTAATATTAATATTAATATTAATATTAATATTAATATTAAAATTAAAATAAACCTGGGCCCAATAGCAACAAACGAACCTTTCACAGACTATTGTTATAAAGATACTAAGTAACGACAAAACTTCAATAACTAGATTTCCAACAGTCCATTCAATATTGTATTTAAGTACACTGTGTACTTATGTACTTCTAAAATCATATTTGTCTCTTGTATTGTATATGTTTTTATAAAATGAGTCTTAATTCTTGTCGCCCACAAATAAAATAACCCAAACATAATTTAAAGTTAAGTTGTCTGAGAGTAAAAATAATCAGACAGTTAGAAGGCATTTTAGAATGGCTTTTAGACCTCCAAAGGGGAAGGAAGGTCAGACTAAACAAATCCTGAAGACCTACAGATGGCTGGTGAAGTTTTAGAGCATAACACTAATCCTATTTGCTCAAAACACTACACAGTGAATACAATCATCCAACCGAAAGTGAAAGTCTGCATTTTCTAATTTACTATCTGCTTTTAATTCAGAACCAATCCCACTGGACACTGGGCTGTGCATGTCTTCCTCATTCATGTTTAAAACCCCAAATTCAGAGGATAATCAGGTTAGATCTGACCAACTGTAAAATTCTGGACTACATTTTCAATTCTTTACACAAAAACATAGTTCATACTGTAATCGTACCACTTCCAGGTTTTGTATCTACCCTTTTTGCACAGTTCTTTAATCAGTGCTAAATATTTTCTCCACACTGGATCCGCAACATCCTCTAATCAAATGGGTTGAAAACATCACAGTAACATCTACTGATGTAATCTCTTCAAAAATGAAATGGCCCGCTATACAGACATTACATGAATGTGATGACTGAAAGGAATGTTAGTATGTTTGTGATTTTTTTTTTGTCACTGAAAGTAATCAATAGATGACCACTGAGGGGATAAGACACCAGTGTGTAACTGTAGTCTCTCCTGGTATCAGGTACACTAATTCATTATCCTCCTTCACAGTTTAACCTGCTCATGAACCAACAAAAGGGCTAAACCCTCAACGGACTGTACATTTTTCACAGACTGTACACTACAGTTCACAACAGATTTACCGTCCTGATAGTGGTGGTAATGTCTAAAAGACCTGACAGTTTTATTCCAAGAGAGGGAAGGAAATTATGACAAATTCTAATGGGCCTTGATATTAGCTTAGCAAACTAAAAATTCCATCTCTAATGACAATGAAAACTGTTTTCTGTTCTGTGTGGAGTTTACATGTTATTCCTGTGTCTGTATAGTTTCTCTCTAGGTACTCCTCCTTTCTCCTGCAGTCTAAAGTCATGTAGTTTAAATTGCCCTACTCTAAATTAGTGTTAATGTGGAAGTGAATAGTTGTTTGTATCTCAGCCCTTTGATGAGTCAGTCCAGCCCCCCTCAAGCTTACCTAATGATTAAATTTTAAAGAATATTTATTAGTAGAGAGATATATTACCACATATCAAAAAACCACAAGCGTCTTGTGTTCTCATTTTTATGTGTGTCAAACTCGCAGGGAAACACACACACACACATGCATTCATAGAGCGGACACACCCTCTAAAACTCTACAAAATCTACCTGGAGCATGACAAGGCAGAACTAAGTCTGTCACACCCAGGTTTGTTTAATCATGTGACTGTAAACTAGTAAGATAACCACATGTTCCAGAAGCATCCAGCGAAGCTGACCTCAGCCTGGCACATAGGAAGAGCAAAGTTTTAAAGAAAAAACTAAATTCCTGTGTTAAAACTGAACTGAATGACAGCATTTACAATGTTTATCTTTTGCACTATGGGATAAATCCATACACATAATCAAGCTGGAACTATTCATAACAAGAGTGACAAGACAGAGAGACTGGAATAAAACAAGCATGTGATCTTAGCAGCTGGAGGAAAAGATAATTGGTTATAAAAGTCTGTGTGACACATACACTCACACTGAGAATCTTTTATAATTATGAAGGAGACTCTACCAGTAGGACAAGTTGACGGAGAGGTCGAGGCAGGTAAAGATTTGCCCAAACACATCATAACTGAAAGGCAAATGAAGAGCTATCTCTACCAAAAATGAATTCTCAAATAATCATTCAGGTAATAGTAGTTTGACTTCAAGTAAAATTTTTCATGTGATTTTAGTTCAGGGTTTTATATTGACCACAAATCAATTCAAAAAAACTATGTTATGTTGAAATCTTTCTTGTATTATATTGTATTGTACAAAATGGACTTTTCCCTTGTGTTATAATCGTATAACAAGTGCATGCCTGTGTCTTTTATGCATTGTTTTGCTTTATTTTTAAGAACTCCAGCCCAATTAAAAGGAAAAAACTATGCTTTGTGTTTTTGACTGTGTTTTGGTAACATTTTGAATTTTATTTTTTTTTACTAATGTTTAGCGTTCGCTTCAACTGAGATATTATGACGAGTACACAGTGATATTTTCATAAAACCAGAAAAGATATAACTGAAATTTCTGAAAACAATGGCAACAAAAGTGAATACACCCATATAGCACAGTCACAACTTATGTTACACAGTGCATTCATTCTTGTTCCAGTACGCATATTAGTTTCAGTTCTTTTTTACTGCAAATGCAGTATGTATAGGTGTGAAGTAAAAATCTATAACTTTGTAATGACATTAGATAAAAATGTGTGAAAATGTACTTTTCCTGGGAGGACCACCAAAGGCCCGAATCCCATAATCACATGTCCAGTACCCATAGCAGAAGCATTGATAAAATTCTGCCAATTTGACAATATCAGCAGTAAACCAATCAATATACTGTAATAAGTGAGACATGACAATAGGTAATCTGTGTCATTTGTGAAGTGATATTTGGTTGGATGCTTTGGGGCTGGTCTTCAGCTAATTTATGGTGGCAATGACTGTGCAGTTTGACTCCTCAGAGCCATCAGGTGTCTGAGGCCTGTTGTGCATAAAGCCAGCATGAAACTGGGTCAGCTGCTCAACTGATATCATCTTGCAACCACGGCTCTCCTAAATGTTTTTCAATAGCTGTGCACAATGTTACACTAACTGTGTAATCAGTGTGTAATCAATCTGTGTAGACTGGCATTCATATTCACAACATATCCTCTTTGCAGCTCTACAACCTCATGCAGCAACACATACTGCATGAAACCTCAGCTCTTACAAAGCTACTGCTAAACAAAACCATATGTAGTGTCTTTCACAACATTCAGTGACATACTATCTCTTCACAGAGTATCTTCATCAGTTCTCTGGTATTAGAACCGCACAGTGTTACGGTAGCCAGATTTACCCATATTTACCCGTCTCAATAACAACGTATCTCAGTTTAACAATAATATTGCATGTTTCATGGCAAAATAAGGGCAGCGATGAGTTTGACAGGACGACAAACTGGAGTACCCTTATCAGAATTGTTTGGATATAAATGTGTTTTATAGTATGTATGTACACATAAGGAAACTTAAAAATGATGACATCTGTATATCTGTAAAAATGTCCATTTGCACTTCTGAATAGTTTTATTTTCTTAAATTTACATACTCTTGTTATTCTATTTCTTGGCATAAACATTTTGGAGTGTGTCCAGTATGCTGAATGTGTTACTACTATAAGTTAGGACATGTCCGTCTGTAGCAAACTGACCTTTACCTGACTTCACATGCATTTCTCAGTATCAGCAAGCCTCTGAGTAAAAAGCTCAGTGTTTTAGCACAACACAGTTGAAAAAAAAAGCAAAAATAAGCAACAACAAAGTCTGAATATGAACTAAATCTATGAGATTGTATAGTTTTCGGGTGCGAAATTAAACTAGCAATCAATCTTACTATAGGTACCATCAAAAAGCATAACCCAACAGACTTACCAGACGATTCTCATCAAACACTTCCAACAGCAGACGATGCTTTCTGGGATCAACCTGGAACATGACATAAAAGTTAAATCTCAGTGCATAACTGAATGACAGTATGATAACACCAAGCGAGCATCCACAAGACTAATATTAAAGATTATAAATACACACTGTTGACATAAGAGTATTATTAGAATACTCATTAAATTAAATAACACGACTGATACTTTAAATCTTAAAGTCCGTTCCAATATTTCACCTACCCTAAAGAAGAATTCTTCATTCCATTTTGGATCCAATGACTTCAAGTTACATGAGATAGCAGGAGAAAAAAAAAAGGTAAAATGAGTCCATGTGTAAAATACAAGATTTACAGAAATTGTTAATGTTTACTTCTTCACCTTTTTAATGGTTTTGGTCTGAAGACTTGTGATTTCTCCGTTGACTGGGTCATAGAGGGACAGTCTTGTATATGGATCACTGCAGCAGAATAGAAGTTGAGTTGTTATTAGAGCTGTACAATTAATCAAATAAATTTATTTTTAGCTATGTAACTGGTTTAAGTCATGAATAATCTGTGATAACCAAGCAAGCAGATACAAACTGGAATAATCAGAATGTTAAAAATAGGTATGATCTGATCTTATGTTTTCATGGTTTTTGTAAGAGGTCTCTTACATTTTTAGTCTTATACATTTGACATAAGACACATTAATGTAATAGTCCTGACAGTCACACTTATAGCAGTTTGTGAGATTAAAACCACTTTCATATTATCCATTACCCAGTTATGGGGACACATTAGGCAGTGAACGGCGAGAACAGTTTCGTCATTAGTGATGTATTAAGCAACAAGTGTTACCTTATAGTAAATCTAATATGTTTGCATAACCTTTAGTTTGATCATTCAGATGTAGCGCCACCTGAGCATGCAACTGGAGGCTAGATTGAGTCCATTTACAGAGTACCTGAACCAGTTCTACTCTTTGACTTTTGAGATAAACTGCAAAATCACTGTTTTTGTTTTTTTTTATCCAGAGGTGCAAGAACTTAATGTATGATGGGAAATATCTGCTTGTCCCGTGATTGAACTGCTAACTGGCTGACAGTTTTGGCAGGAACATGACAAGCTACAAAAAATATCTTCTGCGGTACAAATTTAGATTTAATGACTGTCATTGATGCTGTCAGGGTTTTACTGCTGGAACAATTAAATGATGTACAACAGATGAAAACTGTTTATAGGCAGATAAGGACAAGATCTAAGAGACAAATACATACACAATTATATTCATTAGATTGCAATTTAGATATAGTGGAATCACAACAAGTTTTTGGTTATTGAACAGAGGAGTATAGTTCCTGTGTCCATAACCTTGTCAGACATAATTCTCTATATATCTAACACAGTAATGGATAGTGTTTATTACCAACTGCTGCTGTAATTTTTGACACATTTTGTTTTATTTTATTTTATGTTATTTTTAAATGTGGATCTATTTTTAGTTTTTCTAAGATCTAATAAATTATACATTAGATTTTGCAAATTCACTTTGTTAACAAGGCGGTCCAGAATAAAATATTAATTCTGTGAACATGCCATGGTAAACAACAAAATCTCTCCAGTCATAATCTATAGTCTCTTTTACACAACACTTCTGTTGTGGGAATATTTTTCCTTTATTCTGGAATGACATCTGTGTAAATGAAATGGTGGGATCATTTGGTCCCACCTTTATCACAGCTTTGTAACATCTCTTGAGGTAGGAACAGAGCCATGCTAAAAGCAGAATCATGATTCCGGAAGGCTATGTAAAAAGAACACCTTTCATTCTGTAATCAGGAAGTGACGTTTTGATAATGTATTGCATGTGCGACCCGTGTGCCAGGGGATTTAAAATTGAGCGTGGGCTGTGTACAGTAAACAAACATATCAAGTGACCAGAAACATGTCGAACTGGGGAGACGCCGAGATCCGTGAGCTGTTATCTCTTTGGGCAAAGGACTCTATCCATCCTAACGTTTGTGAAACAGGGAAAACTCTGGAGAGGTCAGCAACCCTGCTATGTCTGGGGTATTTCCAAAGCGCAAGTTATATGTCACACTATATGCTGCACTGTGTCACCACCTTTTTGATTCCGGAATGCAGGGCTGCTGTGTAAAAGTCCAGCCTGTCTCACTTCTGTTACTGCTCTGGCTTGGCGGTGTAAAGCAGTCAGTGGTGGAAAAAAGGTGGGATCACCATGTCACCTTTTTCCAGGATCTCTGTGTTCAAGTGGTGTGTGTGGTCTGTAAGCTCCAGATGGTAAAATGTCAAACTTAACAGCTGACTTTTAACTCGTCTTCTGGCTTACGTCACCTGCTCTTGTCTTCTTTACAGGCGAGTTATATTTTATCTCCTATGAGGCTTTTGGCTTGTAAAAGCAGGTAAAGCACAGGTGTTATTAATAACATTACCAAAGGCTCTGTTCCATGTCGGTCCCCACAACAGGAAAACAGAGTGAACAAATCCATTTCCTGAGATTGATACATAAAATGCAGCCATTGGTAATGAGACCAATTGCACCAACATTTTCTACACCAACAGGTCAAAATGTCTGTTGTAACAAGGCTGTAAGACGTTCTATCACCATCTAGGATGATCTTCTCGATATGCTATGGGGAAAAAAAAACCAACAGTAGTGGTCAAGTGATTCAAGGAAACACCTGAATCCTAAATTATAACTTAAACAGCACCTTTAGCAATGAACTTCTTCAACCTTGGTGGGTGAAGATGCTTTTGAAACTGAGATGTACCCCATCATTTGTATTCTATTGTGTTTTAAAGCAACTGGCTCCTAAGTGGATATAATTTTCACCTAGGGATTAACAAAATGAACTAACAAACTAAAAATATACACAGTGGATGAAAGGTCAGAAATTTCAACATAGTGGTCTAGTCTTATTTAAGTTTATTCTTTGTACAAAGAATGAAGGAAAACTACTATGATCACTACATTCTTTTCACTTATTTTGTCTAGCATTGTCTAAACTCATCAGTTTCCTGCTTTTGGAGAAAGCAAAGCAGCCAAAAGCAATGAACAATTGCTAAGGTAAATTATACTACACTAAAATATTTATTTAGTTTAACAATGCAGACAAGTGTCATACACAGCTTTAAGGCTGTAATAAGATTTTGGACAGGATGAACAACATCAGAATCAAGCATGAACTGACCTCATGACATCATGAAATGAAACCATTTCAACACACGTATACACTGTATCTTCCTGTTTGAATATGCAAGTTTGGAAAATGCAAATAAACAAGTTTGGATTTTCCAGTTTTACTACTGAAAACCATTAATAAAACGTGCATGCTCACAAAGGTCAACAGTAACCTCAGGACATATGTTTTCTCAAATATGTAGAATAAAACACAGCATGTGTCTAATATTTAATAAATGTACACCTGTTGAAATAATTCAGTGTCAAGGTTGAGAGCTTACAGTGATGGAAAGAAGTTTTTGGACACCCCATGCATTTATGATATATTGTATTAAAAATTGCTCTTAAGTCACTGAGCCAAGTATTGTTCCATTCTCCAAACCCACATGCTTCCTTCTGCACGTGCACTCTTCCATCGAGGTCAATGTTTCAACAAGACAATAAAACATATCCAGGAAGTGACATATTGAAACTGCCAAGAATTTAACTTTGCAATTTTTTCTTGTTAATGATAAAGAAAAAAATATTTACATTACAGTTATTACCTCCACCAAGGAGGTTATGTTTTCATCTGCGTTGGTTTGTCTGTCTGACTTTTAGCAAGATAACTCAAAAAGCTATGGATGGATTTTCATGAAATTTTCACAGATTGTCAGAAATGGGGTATCCTAGAGATGATTACATTTTGGTGGTGATCCATACATTCAGTGCCATCTAGTGGATGAAAATACAAACACTGCCTTGGTGGAGGTCTGCGCTCTCCAAGTGCTTCTGTAGTTACCTCCGCCAAGGGGGTTATGTTTTTGTCGGCGTTTATTTATTTGTCTGTCTGTCTGTTTGTTAGCAACTTTACAGAAAAACTACAGGATGGATTTTCTTGAAATTTTGACCAGTGACAGAGAATCACCCAAGGATGTTCCCATTAAATTTTGGTCACGATCCAGATAGCGGTTTTGACGTCATAACTTTGGTGGAGGTTTGCACTCACTGAGTGCTCTTGTTATATTTGTGTCTCTTTGAAGCAGCCACACCTTTTGAAACATTTTTCCACAGACATTTCTTGATAAAATTTGAAATATGCGAGTGTAAAATTTGATGGGTGTCTGAAAACCTTTTCAACTCCTGTATATATGCACTGGTCATCTTTCAAAATATTAATGTTTCTCGTGATAGAACTTTGTAAATATATTATCTCTAGATGATGAACTTCTGGAAGGTCAAAAATGTTAACATGTCAACTTGAAGGCTTTTAGGTTTGTGAACACTTTATCAGTCCAGGATTATCCACAACTTACCTGGCTCCAAGTATGTCTTTTTTGGCCAGTCCAATTCCAGCAATGACTTTCACTTTAAGGATCCTGGAATCATCCTGAAATAAGAAAATTAATCATACTTCAGTTCAGTGCAACAATTCATGGCTTTAGGTTGCTATAAGAATCCCTGTTACATGTTTACTGTGGAAACCCCCACTGTTTACCGTCTTAGATGATGTAACATCCTGTACACAGTTCAGTGTAGTACATTTCCCATCAGATATCAACTTATTTTACTGACAGTGAATCATGTAGATTTCGCAATAACACTGACAGTTGGCACAATGTGGCTTCACACCTCTGTACGTGATTTGGGGCCAGTCGCAGCACTACATCCGAGTTTAGTCGATGTGAATCAGTTTATTTTAATGTGGTATGTCTGTCAGTGTGTGTGTGTGTGTGTGTGTGTGTGTGTGTGTGTGTGTGTGTTAATGACGGGAAACAGCCGCTGGCACAGAGGCGTTACCAGCTCCGGAGCCTGCTGGTTTCCTGGATTAAAAAGTGGAATGTTTCAATGTAAAAGTAACAGATAGCGTTAGCTGAGAAGTACAGGCAATCAATAGTATCGATTTCCCATCAATAAATGACAGATTTAGCCAGCAAAGACACCACAGTTGTTTGGGCTGCTACGTTAGTGAGATATCTGATTAACTGAAGTTACCCGACACTGGTCTTTGAAGAGTGTTTAGCTAGTTAGCGTTAACTAGTTAGCATTTGGCTAACGCCGTGGTCACGTGAACAGCCTCATTAACAGGATACGATAGTTTACCTCATCTGTCTGAAGTCCTCGGATTTGTGGAGAAAGTGTAGCCATGATCCCGTCACCTTTCCTCCTTCCGGACAGAGATAACAACCAGGAGGCAGGGGTCCGCTCAGGCAGGAGGCTCCGGTGGTGTTTCGTTACCTCTGTGTGTGTATTATTCCGTGTGTGTTTACGGTGGTCCAAACTGCACGGCAGAGCTACAGGCGGGTTGTGACACCACCGTCGTCACTCCTATCCATCCTCCTCTTCCTCCTCCTACCACAGTTTCCTCCTTCCTCCGCCTCCCCTCGGCGCCTTTTCCTCTGTCAATGCTTAAACAAAAACAAAAACAAAACCACATCAGAATATAACTCTGTATTCAAAGCAGTCCCTTCTGGTATTTGCTTTCTTATAAAAAGCCATCTTGGTTATCAAAGAGTACAGACAGAGAAATCTTATCAATAGCATTAACATTTTTAGTTGTAATTGTAATAAGCATATACGTTATGCAAGTATGAAAAAAGAAAAAATCTCCCTCAGAGTTCAAGACTTTTGGAATTCAACTTTCTGTAAAATTGAGTGGCCAAAAGCTTGGAAATTATTATTATAAATTCTGTATTGTGAGGGCAATTAAAATAATAAATCTCAAGATCTTACATAACATATCCCTCCAGTGGTGTTTAATGTTGGTTTTCTGACATTGAAGAAATAACTTTTGTAAACTTCTGTAACTCTAATACTGAAGCCACTTAACACTTATTCTTTCATTGCGTGCATTCTTCTAAGTTTTGGTCTAAAATTGAAAACCTTCTTATATCTAAATGTAATTTAAAAAATATATAGTTATAACATCTCAAAATGTATTTACATATTTTGAACATGTAATGCATTGTCTTGAATTTGTTGTTAATCTGATTTTTAAAAAAAGGTAAATTCCACATACAAAAAAGTAAATATTCCAAAACACTCCCAAATTTTTAAGTCTTTATGACAGAATTCTATTAATGTATTATGAAGTAA
>JAQQZY010000019.1:40228841-40258581 GCA_030068375.1 Ostorhinchus rueppellii | reverse complement strand
CCCCGCAACGAACCCCGAACGACCTCGACTACGCCTCAGCCTCGCCCCTTGGATTCCGACGCCCCCGATACACCTTGGATCTCCGCCCTTGGGCGTGAGCCCCTGGTCCTGATCCTCAGACTGTGCATTATCCTCGTGATATCCTGTGTTCTCTGTGAACCTCTTGTTGGACTAAATAAACCGTGTTTATTTTTACCCAAGTTCCTGGGTCTGCGCTTGGATTCACACCCTGTCCGTAACAGTAGGATGTATTTACCTGACCAAAGGATTCAACTGGTTTAAATCTGATGGGGATAAGACTAGTAATTATTCCAATAACACTGATCTTAAAGTAAAACACATGCAGAATAAAATAGCAAGACATTACCAAGTTTGAGTCACAAATAAAAACCCTGGCTGTCACAACCACTTCCTCAAGAACATTGAGGGAACACTGCTGGAAAAATATAATTTGATTTTTCATAACTCTTAAAATTACAACTAACTGTGTCCAGAGTTCAGCCTGGTTGGAGAGAATGTGGAGATGTCAGTGTCAATCATGTACATGTCTTTTGGTCATGTCCTAAACTGCATTTTAGGATACTGTATATTCAACAATTGTTAAGATATTGGGTTATGCAATCCAAAAATATGTTTGGTGATGTATTTCGGATGCATTACTGGTAATAATGTAATTTAAAAATTATAGATATTTGTTTAAAATACTATTAGCAGCCTGTAAAAAGGCTATTACCAACAAATGGTGCCGATTAGATTCTCCTACAACTAATGACTGGGTACAAATTGTGAATGTAATATTTGAGATGAACATTCTGACCCATAGATGGAGGACTCAAGAAGAGCAGTGTCATTATAAATGCAAGAAATGGACAATTTTCATTTCAACATTACATTACTAAAACCACTGGTTAGTTACTAAAGTTTTTTTATTTTCAAAGTTTACTAAATGTCCCTTATGTTTGTTTTGTACTGTACAGAAATCAAAGAATAAAAATAAAGCGAAAAAACAAAAGAAAACCTAGCTGTTTTTTCCACAGAATATTTAACAATTTCTTTCATTGTCGTCTGTGAAATTTTTAAGACATTTAAGAGTCATAATTAAGGATTAATTAACAATTTAAGGAACATCAAGGCTTGAATTTAGAAGAATCAAATTTAAGACTCACTAAGGGTCCCCGGTATATTATTCCAGCAGAGAAAAGGGATTTTATATCACTGCTCTACAAGTGAAATACACCATAATAAAAGTAGTTTATCTTAACCAAGTTTGAGTCACTAATAAGGAAAAATTAAGTCAAAATGTTGGTTGGCTGTAGTTTCCAAGAGGCAGTCTTAGGTCTTACTCAAAAGGAATGTTTGCCTCAGAGCGATTAGATCTACTTCAAAACAATAAATAAAAAATATATTATATATAAATATATTTTTTCAGGATCTTTCTATTGGAAAATTTATAAACTTATTATATAAAAGTTCATAAACCAGTGTGTAATAACACTTCATAATATACTTTGAAAACATCCTCTAGCCAGCGATTTTGTCATTTGTTTTCCATTTCATCATATTAAAATATATAAGATTTAGTACACCTCGGGCAGAACATTTCTAAAGAATTGTACACCAGTGTAATCAAATGATGGATAGATAAAAAAAAAGTACTTTAAGATAATACAAACACTCTAAGATAATAAGTAGTAAACAATTTATACAAGAATATAAAGTTGCAAATTAAAAAATACTATATGTACGGAACTGTAAGTATGAGACAGGAGATATTCAGTACAAAAACAGTACAGATGGGACCTATACAATAAATGATAATGACTAAAGCAAAAAGGTTTAGCAGTTTGATTGTCACAAGATATCATGACAGAGCCACCGAATCATCAAATTAGCAACAAACAAGTGCTTGAAAGATTTTAACCCAAAAAAAAAGTAATAGTGCAAAGGCTTATTTTGATATAAAATTGTGTTTGTCTGAGACAGAGGTGAAACCAAGACATTCAGGGACTTATCTGAGGTACTACAACACTATTTTTATCAGTTCAGGCTGCAGTCAGTTTAGGAAATGCAATGCTGGGAAACACCCTAAGTGTAATAATTCTTTATGTACTAATAAAAATTAAAGATATCCTGATGTTCTAATGGGTCAAAATTCTCATCAAGAAAAATAAGTGAAACCATGGGCATAGAAGGCCTTAAAATGGATTCCCAAAATGCCACTTTCTTGGCGATTTTGGGAAAGTAAAAAGAATAACTGTGATTTGGCCCAACATCTTCCTGCAGTCAAAAACTTCAGCTTAAGATCCAGCACCAGAGAAAACACTGACAACAGAATACTCATATATCTAAAAATGTTTATTAATTTTCAAAAAGACTTGAAAAACCAGTATCACCAAGCACTTCCCCTTAAAAAAAAAGCACCTGTTAAAACACAAAACATTGTCTTTACACAGATCACAGCAACATACAGTAAGTGGAGTGGAGGGGAGCTTTACAACGCTGAACCACTTGAAGAATGAAATCTTCATTTTATAGAAAAAGCACAGGTGCTAATCAAAACATCAAAAAATGCATATATTTTTACAGTCATACTGTAAATTTTAACGTTGAAATGGAGCAAAACCAAATCAAAACCTACACTGAGTGAGGAAATCAAGTGTAAAATAGTCAAAGTGAGATTGAATGTCACAAAGATACAATCAGCTTGTACAGAACTTAAATGTGTAATCTGTACATATGAAGTGTCAGCTAACAAACACACTAAATCAAGTAAAATGAAATGTTTTTGCATTTTCATTTATCAGCGTTTAACATAAAGAAGGCATGGCATGAAAGTTATCCATAGAAATTGAAATCCTTATGTGCAAATATTTTTTCTGGGAAGATTTAAATCAATGAGTCAAACTCCATTTCCTAAAATATTTTTGCAAACAAGTTGAATGTTTAGGGTTGTATTAATTTTTTTTTTTTTTTACACTTTTCAACATGTTATTTGGAGTTGCAGTACTTTATATTACATCATAATTATGCTATAAATACGTGACTTTACTGGATTATTCCAAACAAAACAGTGCAAGTCAGGTTATAATTAATTTATATTATAAGGTTTACAATTTCACACATTTTGTACAAACGACACACTATAAATAAAAAGCAGGAAAACAAAACAACATGGACGCCCCAGTATGTACAGTAAAGAAGGTTAGTACGACCAAAAGTACATAGACTGTATAGAAATAATGTCTATGGTACAAACAGATTCTGGGATCTAATACTAATGAGAAACTCATCATATACCTGCTGGGTTTACAAAAGCATCAACAACAGTAAACAAAGACATCCTTAATATTATCCTGATGAACTGATTTTTCTTCTTCACATGACAGAATATGTTTGTTATGGCTATTATCAAACCAACACTTTTCATAGTTTGCATCAGTGAAGTGAACAGCTGTGATCTTAGTGCACATTATCACCAGAAGGTTATAGTTAAAGCTTCATCTTTGGTATCAACATAAGGCTCAGAAAGTAAACTGGAGAACCTTTAAGTCAATGGTTGCAGTCTTTTCACTCTGTTCATCACTGATCTTTGCATTAAGTCATTGATTTGCTGTTAAACATAAATGACTGTTACCAGGACTGGCATTTAAAAATACTGATTTTTCATCCAAAAAAACCAGAAAGAAACAGTGCATTTTTCATTTAAACAAAGAGAACATAAATGATTGTCCGTGCAGTATGAGTGCTACATGAGTGCTTAGGTTCATGATGCTATTGACATTAAAAATAACATGTTTATTTCCAGTTTCAACTACTTAATCTGTTTTGTCAATTTCACGTCAAACTTCACACCTGCCATTTAAAGTGTCCTTTGCACATGATACCAATAAAGCAATGTAAGTGCTAAAAAGTGCAATCATTTTATTTTGTGAGTTCTCTTTATTTTTCCCTTTTTCCTACAATAATTAAGAAGTTCAGCCCTCGCTTTGTAATTCAGTGTTTGATCCTTTACGATACAAACTGACTTGACTTTTATTATATTGTGACTTTTTTGATCAATAAATATACTTTGTTGTTTTGAAGATTTGAATACAATGATGTTAAGAATTATTGCTCTAGCTATTGATCATTACTAATTTCTACTTATAGTGGTATCCATACCCCTGATAAGAAAATGTTTTTCTAATCACACATTTAAGATATTGAAAACTAACTACTTCTAGTTAATTAATTCTACCCTGTTCTCTGATGAAATGACCAGCATTTCGATCAGAGTGTTACAGCATCATTTCAGTTAAACCTGGCACTGAGACTGGATGAAATCCAACGAGTCATGTGATGCAATACAAAACTTAAATACCCAAAAATAAATACAACAAAAAGCAACCACAAACTAACATGATCAACATGACTAAACATAACTCAACCCATCAGCCCAACAGTGGGATGATCTTTGCTTTCCAGCCAGTCCAGTCCACCTGAATGTCCTGTCTCGCTGGTGATTTGCTGAAACAGCGGATCGTGAACCAACTCCTCTGGAGCAGCGTTTTGATACTGCCCCTGCTGCTGCTGGGTGGGGTCAAACAGAAGGTTTGTGTCCAACGCGTTAAGGTCATTGATGCTGCTGCACAGCTCCGATGTCATTCTGATTTCACAAGGGAACTCTGCTCCCCCTGTATTTAGCTCCGACACCTGTTCCATGAGCTGATTGCCAGCGGTAAGGCTGTTATCTGCAAGGAGGTCTTTGACGGTCCGGCTGAAATCCAACTGCTGATGCTGCTGTAGTTCTTCTTGCTGCAGCATCGTCTGCTGTGGATGGGGCTCTCCAGATCCTGGTTGTGGACACCTGTCACCTGCAGACAGAATCATTTGTTCATTAAGAGCATTTTGAGTAAGATAACTTGGCCTTTGCATCTTGCAGGTGCTGGTGGAGTCGGGGGTCATCAGGCTGAGCTGGTTGTTGAGGTTGGGGTCAGACTCTAGGATCTGGGTGAGGTTCATGCGTGCACTGTAACTGGATGGTATATTATTCATCCCGAGACCCCGCACAGTGTCATCACGGTCCACTTCGAACTTATTCAGTAAAACATTGGTGATGTTTTTGCTGCTGCGCTGCTGTCCTTGAGTGGGCATTTCCTCTGTTTGCATCATGATATTGAGCGGCACAGAGCGGCTCCTCTGAGCCATGCTGCTCACCCCGAGATTCGCCTGACTATTGGCAAAGATATTCAACACTTCAGGTGTCACAGGAGAGTTAAAGGGAGACACAACAGACCGGGGAATATTAGAAAGGGCACCGTTTCCTGCGTTTCCACTTATGTTTCTCTGATGCACAGCAGGGCTTACACTTCGGCATCGAAACGTTCCAGTTGTACCAGTGTTACTAATGGCTTTGTTATCCAGTGGGGCTGGGACAGCAAAGCCTTCCTGTTTGTTTAAATTTGCCATGCTGGCAACCTGCTGTTGCACAGGGGAGATGGGAGTCAAGCGGCCAAAATGGCTGTCATGGTGTCTTGCATGAGGAACAGCAAATGCGTGAGGTTTCTGAAAGTGGTCATCTATCAGGCCTTGGTAACTGGGTAAAATCCCCATTCCACTGTTTGATTTGTTTATACTTCCACTGCTGCTGTTGTAGCTGTTATTCATCCACTCCAGCCTGGTCTTGTCTGGGTGTGTGGCCATGGGTCTCTGCATAGGCTTAACAGGACTGCTGGAGACAGTGCTGCCGTCATGGAAACCAGTGTTGCTGGAGTTGATGGGGGTAAACGCAAATGGGTTCCTGCACTCGACTGGACTGGGAGGGACAGTGCTACTGCAGTTGGAGTGCGGAGTACCGACTGGGGTATGGCAGCTGCTTCCCAGTGTGTTATCCACAGGGGTTGTAGAGGCCATGCGTGAGCAGGGGCTCTCACCAGTCAGGACCTGGGCTCCTCCCAAAATTTCTGACGTGGGAGTGGGTGTAGGTGTTGGTGTTGGTGTTGGAGTTTGGATAGCATTTCTGCTGTTTGGAGTGTGATAGAAAGCAGTCATGGTCTGATTATTTGACATCATGTTGTCTGGCATCACAACCTGTTGGCCCTGTAGTGTGACACAGTTTCCAAACTCCTGCAGGTTGTTAAGTTTCATCTGCTCCTCCATCTGCACCAGCTCCTCCACAATACTGTCCTGGGTTACATCATCATCAAAGGAAAAGTAGTCGATATCTGTCTGCGTGACGAGCTGAGTCGTCGATGAAGCTTGATTCAGAAAATCCAAGGGTTCAGTGGCAGTGTTGGACTGAGTGTACATCTGCTGAGCTCCATTCTGAATGTTTATAGTGGAATTTGAAGTGTTGCTCACACCCGACCGGCTGGCATTATTGGGTATTTTCTGCACATTAGCCATCATTTGCCCATGCTGCTGCTGAATTATTGTGTGACAATGTGAGGTACCACTATCCATAACAGTGGAAGTGTTTTTCCTCTGCATCACACTTGGTGTTTTGGCAACAGTGTAAAAGCCACAGGCCCTGAAAGAGGAAGTACGTGGAGCATGGACTTGAGTGGACAAGACAGAGTTCATTTTCATCTCCACCTCCCGGCTGGCTGGAGCACTTTCAGGTCTAGCTGGAGCTCCTGGTCCTGGTCTGACACTGACTGTGATCCCACATGTCGAGTCAGCTGCACCCTCTAATATCTGCTGTGACATAAAAATTCTTTTGGTGGGAGAAAGGTCTGGGCTGAGGCCTGAGCGTTTCCTGAAGCTCTTTGTAGATAAAAAGCCTTGCTTTACTGATGGTATGTTGCTGTTTTCCCCAGATAAAGGTGTTTTGCTGGTGTTCGGTGAAGAAACAGTGCTGATGTTGTTAGTAGATGGATGTAAGTGCAAAGTGCTTGAATTATCAGTGTTATTATTGCTGCTAATGGCAGCTACCACAGTTGACTTTCCATTACATTTAGTGCTGGATGTTTCCTCCAGACCCAGGAATCCTTTAGTTTGGGGAATGGGCACACTGGCAGCTCTCTGTGTAGCCCCTCCAATCCTATTTGTTGTTATGCCTTGAGTAAAAACAAGACTGCTTTGGCTGTTCTGGTGAATAGCTTCAACTTCCATTTCAACGTCGATGGTCTGGCTGTTAGCAGTCTGCCCTGGCTGGGCCACTGGGGCCAGAATGGGCACAGTGGAGGCACTCCTCATGGTCTGACTGGGGCGGCTATCTTCTGATGTTGCAGAGCTGCTAATGCCTGCAGACGCCGGCCTCAGAGTGGCATTTGTAAGAGAAGCTGTGGTATTGCTGCTGTTGGGTGCAAGTGATAAGGGCGTCATCTTGACCAAACTGACTGGACTAACATGGCATGTTGTCATCACAGTCTTGATGGGACTGTTAGCGATGATCATGGCCGAGGGCGAACGCAAGGTGATTGCACTTGTGGCCAAAGGCTTGGGCAGGATTTGTGCATAGCGCTGCCGAGCTGTACCTGCTGGACTGGAGAGGATGTTCTGGGAGGTTTTAGGGCTCTGCTTTACTGGTGTAACTGACTGGGTCACCATTTGGAAATTAACTGGAAGAACTTTGTTCTCCCCTGTTGCCACAGGACTCTGTGATATCAGCTGTGTATTCCTCTGTGCCTGCATAGAGAAAGGGAAATCAGAAAAAAGAAAAACTTTAATCTGCATAATAATGATAAAGCAGTAGTTCTCAAATGGGGTGCGTAAACACAGGACAGGAGGGGAAAAAAAACATGAAACATCACAGACTCACTGGCTATTAGTGCAAGGAGATGCAGCATGTCAAAATGCAAGTACTGGACTATTACAGGTTAATCGCTTTCATTTTAGAATAATGTATATAAATAAACAGCATCTCTCTCTCTCTCTCTCTCTCTCTCTCTCTCTCTCTCACCATGACGCTGTGGTGCTAAACAACAACAACAGCATCTGTTTTCTTATCAGTCACAGACTCTTTCCTATTAAGACACCTCTTGGTAAAATTCATTCAGTTCTTATTCTGTTGAACAGATATAAATAAATGCAGAAAAATATATATAAATATTTATATTGTTTGACTTCATGAGACAATATCTGTTGTTTTCAAGATACATCTGGTATACACTGCATCGTACAGAATGGTCTCAGACTTTATACATTCATATTTAGGATTCCTCACCATGACAGGGCTCTGGACAGTGGCCACCACGATGCCGATGGTCGGTTGAGGTGATGGAGGTGCTGGGCTGCTGTACGGCACACACTCATCTGTTCTCTGGTTTTGGTTCTCTCCAGGTAAGGGTGAGTGCAGTTTCTGTTCCTGTTGCTTCCTCTGGATCTTCCTCTGGAGCTGCTGCTTTGCATCGACAGATGGGGAAGACAAAGTTGTCACTTGAGGCTGGAAGGTGTGGGCTTCTGCAGTGGGGACGAATGCTGAAATGGACTGTGGAGTCTTCGCCTCTGTGGACAAGAATTAGATATGCAATGAGTGTATGCAGTAACAGAATGCTACCACCAGATGTCACTGTTGACCTCTTTTTTTTTTTTTTTTATAAGCACAAGTGCAATGCAAGCTGTGTCCTACCTGTTGCTGCTCCAGTCATAATGGTGAGTGCTGCCAGAGATTTGTTGCTGATGTAGTGGCTGTTGATCAGGAAGCGAGCCAAGTCTTCCACAGCATCAAACTGCCGCTTCAGCACCTTTTGGGCCCACTCACACACCAGATCACAGGCTGCAAAGCGCACCTCTTCCTTTATGCTGCTCATTTGACCCGGGGACTCTAGTACATCACACTGCAAACACACAGTAAATATTTGGTTACACAGAGTTCAAAGTATGGAATGAGGAGCCAGAAAAAGTATTGAAGAGGGTGAAAATGGTCTTACTGTATCTCCTGGTTTGTGTAAATCCAGACTGGGTAATGATGGCACATGAACAAATGGCCGCTTCCTTAGTCCACTATAACAATATGTGAGCTGTCGTTAAAGTTAAAAACATGGCTCTGGTATATTATGTAAATATATGGTATGAAGACGGATAACTGACAAAGACAGAGAACAAAACAAAGCATTCCAATATTAGTATAGTAGAATATATGTGGAACCAGTGAACATATTATATCAAGTCTATTATGTATGACAACATCTCTTTAAGAGGAGAATATAACTGGCAAACACTCAATAGGAATATTCAAAAAGAAATCAGATGGCAATCAATGGCAACTAAACCAACCATGTTTAAAACCTGCACACAGCCCTGGGGACTAACTGGTTGCATATAATGCCATTATGCAAAATAAATATAACTGTAATCTATTACAGTTACTGAGAAGAAAAAAAATTATTCAACCTATTAATCAAAATACACATATTCCAGGTGTTGGGACAAATGCACCACCATTAACAGGAGGAATCTATGGGTATCAGACAATTATCTTTAATGGTTTTAAGACCTTTATGACATAATTTTTCACAAAATTTAAGCCTGACTTTTGGACAAATCTATGTATATACATATATGGTTATTGTAAGTTAAATTAATGTATATTTTATCAACAGAAATATGCAAGTACATGATAAAAAGACTAGGTTCATGGGATTAGGTTCATATGTAGGTTAACATTGTTCAGAAATGTGGACTTAAACACAGGAGAATATAAAATAGAACCATGATATTATATTAAATGTTTGAGGTCAAATTTAAGTGTGTTTATTGAGTTTTAAGGCTTATTATTATTATATGTCTGTTACATTTGTTTGAAGACATTTTATGACTTTTTATGGATCTGCAGACACCATGTCTACATCCACACTGTTCATTAGACAATAATTACTCAAATGTACCACTTTTAACTTGTCCTGTTTGAGTCTGCACATTGTGTAGAAAAAGAATTAAAAGTATTCAAATGCAAGTTACCTATCTTTAAGTAACTAATTAAAACAACAGTACTAATAGCTAACTAAAACAGTTCCATTACTTATTACATTTTTACAGGTGGACTAGTTATCTGTAACCTGTTACATTTCAAAAGTCACAAAACTGCCAGGATCTGTGTAATTCAACTGCACTAACTTCAGATCATCAAATCCAATCCTGATATTGCAATTCAACTATTAGACATCAGTCATAATTTTGTTAACCTAAATTAAACAAACATCTAAAGTTCTGCACTTCTGTGTCATCATCAAAAACAAGGAAAAAAGTCACTTGTACGTCATGAAGGTCAAGATCACAGTGTTTCCCCCGAGGGGCTCTGTATTATGCGGCTGCTTCCGAGGCAGAGGGGGACTTTATTTCATTTCACATCTATATTTAGAGAGCTTATGAACTGCAACAGCAGATGGTCTGTGACCAGAGACAGAAGCCAGACTGTTACAATCCATTCCAGTAAAGGATATTTAGATTTTCCTCTCATGCCAAGTCGACGCGCCTTCATGTTTGGAAAGACGTTTTTCATCATTTTCCCGAAGTCGGCAGCACTCAGCGGGTGGTAGTTGAGATTGTCACAGAAGCTCCTGAAACACAGATCACACAGAACAAATATAATTAGAGCAAGACCAAATATAATATAAAACTTTCTGAACCAAACATACAGATATTCACTTTTTTTTCTGAGGGAAGATGAAGAAAAATAAAGTTTTTTGAATATGTTTAGTTATTCCCACTATTTTGTGAATGGTTATGACACTGAATGAGACTAAAAAACAGAACATCTGCACATTTTCTAAGATTAACACTTCTCAATATTTTCTACATTGACAACTAAAAGAATTATGTATAATTCACAGCATGTCCCTGCAAGAGTGTTTTTATCATCTAACTAAGAAACTGTTTGGTTTTTTTTCAGCCGTGCTGTTTTGGTTTTCTCTCATCAGTGCCATTTCCAACAGGAAGCAGGCAGCTGTTTACCAACAGAACAGATCTGAGCAGCACAAATCAGCACACAAACTAAATTAGCGACTCGCTGGTCAACATTTAGCGGCTAAATACTTCCCTAGGATCAGAGCAGTGAGAAAGTGGATATAAAACCACAACACATGTATTTCAAATGAATGCAAACATTGTTGCATGATAACTGGGGATATAATTAGACAGGTTATTTGCTGACATTGTTGTCATTTCAGCTTTATGAGCTGTTAATGTCCCTGTCATATGTATGTACAATAACCTGTGGTCCACTTATTGCCGTGTTAAACTAAGCTTATGTTGATGCTTGGTTAAATCCTTCTTGTTTTCACTTAGTGATTTAACACTGAGTTATGAAAAATCACTATGATCCTTGTGATTAACAACTGTTCCCATTTACTTTTCCATGTACTTAAGTTTGATTTTATTATTATTTCGATTATTACTATATTATTAGTTGTATTTATTTATTTAATATTCATGCATGTGTTGTAGAGTATAATATTTATATAAAGTTGCATATTTCTGTTTATTATGAAATGAAAACAAGGCAACAGTGCATGTCTAGGTACATACTTGAATATCATGCCTCAAAATGAAACTATAGACCCATTAATATTAATATATTCGTTATAATAAAGAATAAAAAACTGTAATTGTTTTTAGTAAAGTACTCTTCTTTTACACCTCTCTAGCCTAAAGGCGCCAATATTTCTGGAGGCCGCTGTATTTCTGTTCTGGTCAAGTTAAAAAGACAGTTGCATAACACTGTTAGAGCATTTCAATGACTGTCTCAGACTTTCCATTCTAATATTACAGACACATGCTGCTCTGTGATTCCCATGCCTGCAGCATCTATTTATACTGACACTATAGCCAACAGCAGACACAAGAAAAAGAGCAGAACATTAGTGATCACCAACTTATAAATCACTGACAAATATTTCTCTGAGTAGATTTTAAATGTTTTTTGATATAATTCATCAGTAACAGATTCAACACAAAATCTGTCAGTATGGCAAAAATTAATCAAATACTCTGCTGTAATTCATTTTTGTCACAAAGTCTAAACTAAGACGGTATTTCTTCCTACTTGCGTAAAAACACAGACTCTCTGAAATTTAATATCCAGACAAAACATGTGTCCTTGTCTTCTGAAAGTCAGTTTTCAGTACGTGAATGTTGAAAAAGATTTTTCATTGCACTAAAAGCTGGAGACTGCATTGAGACTGGCTCCAAAATGTTTGACATTTTTAGTTTTTCTTTACTTATGAAGTTGAAGGACAGTAGGTGGCAGACGCCGGTATGATACACTGTCATCACGCAGAGATTTGAGCTTAACTCTCATAGAAGTAATTGTGACAAATATTTATTTATAAATTCATTCATGTATTTTACTTTATATGTCTATTTTCTTATCTTGTCCTTAAGTCATGTACTATAGACAAAAAACTCATCATAGAAAAAGTTAATACAGCAGACAGAATAAAACTTAAATATACTTAAAGTAACCTATAACAACACTGGTTCATTTACTCACCACAGAAAAAGTGACAATAGATAAAATAATGATAAAATATGCAAATACACCTGAATAAATCTGCATTAATGAATATTGCATACATATTATAGTGTCATTCAGTTGTTTGGAACCGGTAAATGGAGACAACTACCAAGATTATTTAAAATAGTAATTTTTATTTCAGTTATTGCTTTATGATAAAAATGCAATCATTGTAATAGGCTTACATATTAGGCTATGTGAATAAAATTGCTCTATCCCCCTGAAAATATCTTAATGTCAAACTTTGACATCTACAAAATGAACATTAGGGGCCTTTTAATAACCTGGAAATGTATGTACTATGCTTTCTATTTTGCACCTACTTGTACTCATCATAGACCTCCTGTTTGGGAAGAGAGGTCTCTGGATGCTCTTCTAAATGATTGCGGATCCAGCTGAAGGCATGCATCTGCTGCGTACGGCTTGATGACAGGGCACTCTGGTCACTGAGAAAACACAACGACGACTGAGTAAAGCACACACACAGATCAGGAAAACCTCTAATCTATGAAACCCTCTTCAACAGGGATCCCTCAGAGCTGTGTGGTGGGTGTTTTCACTTATGCATCAGTTTAATGATGATAAACCAGTCATACCAAAAAACATCACAATGTTCTATTTCATTCTTCATTCATCAGATTAACATTACCTTTTGTCAGCACTACTGCTGGGACCAGAAGGCAACTTAAGGTAGAGGTAGAGTTTTTCAATGTCAGAGAACTTCTCCACTTCTTGCTGTAAAAATTAAAAGTACAATGGAGTGAGTTTTTTTTAGTTAGCCCACATTTTCATCAACACAAAGCAATTTCCTACCATCACACCCACAGTAGAGTTGAATCATAAAGTAAATAAACACAAGATTTGCTTAAACGTGTTTGAAAAAGCTCATCAGATCATTACAGGTATGATCTGATTCATTCCATTTATACCTAAAACGCCTGGAAAAAATGCCTATAAAAACCTATACTAACCCAGGGTAAATGTCCAGAAAAATACTAAGAATTGTCAATGTCTATAAAAACCTTCATATCTAAGCCTCTGAAGCACATAAAAACATGAAATAAAATGCATTTAAAAAGGGAAGACTCTCAGGTTTTATTAAAACATGGACCTTTAGCATTAACATACCAACATATTTTTAGAAAAAATCTCAAAGTCAGATATGTTAGGAAAGAGACTTAAAGCTGCATTACGCAACAACCGGCAGGAGGTGCAATGCTGCGCTGCGCAGCATGCGGTATAAATGGGTTATTTATGTATTTGATTTATTTACTTTGGATCCTCATTAGTTTCCACCACAGTATCAATTATTCTTCTTGGGGTCCACACACAAAAGCCAGCAACACATCCAAACAATATTAACAATAACGAATAATAAATGTCAAATATTAGTGGAATATTTTGTTCATACAGAAATTAGCATTAGTATTAGTAGTATGAGTGAATTCCAAGCTGAATTTCCGAATGAATGGAACAGGAGCCTAAGAGTGAATTAAAAATGAATGAGATGCTAACAGACACTTTAACTAAAATATAACTACATATTCAGCACATGCTGAAAATGTGCAAAGAAAATCAAGAGGACAGGAGACTCTTTTTATCATTTGTCGGAGGCTTTAAGGCAGAAGTGTTAAAGAACAGTCTTTAATACACAAATAAAGATGAATTATTAGCTTCAAAAAAGCATCTTTCATTCCCCCACTCAAGTAGGGGATGGAATCTTTGTGGCTAACCACCTCTTCTCCTCTCCTTCCTCTCATTTCTTCTCACTAGCAACCAAACAGAAATGAATGTCCACAAAACAAACACCTGAAGCGTAGTTTACACAAGTTCTGTTTAAGATGATTATTTTAAAGTGTAAGACAGGTAGAGGACAATGTAGTCAACCCACTTCAGTCTAGCTCAAGGGTGTCAAACACATTTTAGTTCAGGGGCGACATACTGTAAAGCCCAATATGATCTAAGGTGGGCCAGACCAGCATGAACAATCATGAACAACCTGAAAATTCTTAAGAAAAGTAAGTGTAATTTTAACAATATAGTGCCTCCGGTATCATTTATGTATGTGCATTAACAACTTTCAGATCACAGTGGATCTACTACAAAAGGTACAAAACATTTTGTATCACGCATAACATTGTTAAAATTACACTTACTTCTCTTAAGTCATTTCATGTTATTGAATGCTATTTTATGAATACCATATTTGTTTAGGTTATTCAATTTTTTTTAGTGACAGGATAGTTTGGAAATGTAAAAATTGCTCATGTAATTGTACATTTTTTTAACACTAAAACAAAGAAAACATTTTTGGAGTTATCCTTATTTATAAGTTGACATGATAGTATTTTACTGGTCTGATCTACTTGAATTGTTCTGTATGTAGCCCCTGAACTAAAATGAGTTTGACATCCTTAATTGATAATGTCTTCAATGTAATGTCTGCATTTCACAAATTCATCCCATGGGCCAGATTGGACCCATTGGTGGGCCAGTTTTGGCCCATGGACCCTGTGTTTGACATCCCTGAGCTCCAGTGTCTGAGCAGGAGGATTATAGCATGTTGGTAACATAAAAGAGCCTGTGGGTCACAATGACTCATATGATGAAACTGGAGTGGACTAACATGCTAAATGTGTAATTTAACTCTGAAGACTGGACAGTTCTTCTGTGTTGAAGAGTTTGACTGCAGCTTGACCACAAGCCCCCACTGATGACAGCATTTCCCTGCTCCTGCCAAATGCCATCCTGGACCTTATGCCTTCCTTTCTTAAGTTGCTAAATGGTTGTTCACAGTCTCTTCAACAACTGTATGTGTTTATGATTTATTCCACAAGCTGAGGCCAGAAGGTTCATAATTATCATCCGACTTTTCCATCATTTTTCTGAGGACTGAGATACAGTCTGGGTTTATAATCACTCAAAGGAAGTTCATTTAGCCTAATTTCTTAATCAGTGATCGAATTAACTAGTAATTGTACTCACATTGTTTTCAGACATTATCCATTCAATATTTGTGAAAGAACGGTGCTTATTCATACCACTATTAACAATAATAACAACACAATTATGCAAAATAAATGTATAAATATTAAAAAGCTGTTCCAGATACTGAGGAAAAAGAAGTAAATTATATCAATTATTAATCAAAATGTTAATCATTCTAAATGGATTACACCTGAATGTATTGTTTTTAATTAAAAGCATATACAATTAATCATTTCTTCCACTTGTGTTTGACTATGTCAAGTCCATTCCCTTTGATTTCTGTATCCTACACATGCACAGATGTAAAAGAATGAAATAAATCAGATTAACAGGTATACATGCATGAAGACATCACAGTATTGGGAAGAAATCCAGGTGTGTTAATCCGATTTGTCATAATCAGATAACGGCTGTTATCTGATAAAGTATACCAGATTATGCTGTTTACATGATCACTTGGATAATCTGATAACTCCAGAAATCGGATAATGAATGGATTAAAATTAAAATTAGACATGTTTCATGTTTCCGTTTGCTTGTGTATGTGCACTTTAATGTTGTCCTGTCCTACTCTGTCATTGATAAATGTCTACGCATGGGACAGTAAGAAACGCAATTTCGATTCCTTTGTATGTCTTGGCATGTGAAGAAATTGACAAATAAAACGACTTTGACTTTGGAGTATTAGTGTGTATGCAAACGGGCTCATTGAATTTGCATTCATTTGGCCTAGCTGGTATAAAGAATGATACCTTAGAATAAAACTGGAAATATTAATGAACACATAGTGGTTGAAAAAAAAACCCTACAGACATAAAGGATTCTGAAGGAACATCCAAAACCACACAATTTTTTTCAGTAAAAATTAAATGCTAAAACTGACTCATTTTACAGAATTTCTTAATATAACTGCTTTATGATTTGTTTTAGATGGACAATACTACTCTTACAACTTAAAATAACTTTTCTCTTTTTTATAACCACCATTACCACTATCAACTACACACTACATGCTGGATTATGTGCTTATTTTAATTCTGCATTGCGCTACTGGTCACTTTGTATTTCCATGGGTGGATTAATGAGATTTATCTTCATCTCTAGAGTACAGAACAGCACAGACATACACAACAAAAATATATTGTGTCCAAATATCTGTGTAGTCTGAGGTTGACCACAGGCATGTGAGCACGTCCAGTCTGCAGACAGACTCTCAGAGCCAGACAGGCTTTCACAGTCTGTAAGGTGAACTCCGATGCTCTGCTATTAACCCTTCAGTGAGGACAGCTCGCTGCATGTCCATGTACAAATGCGCTGCCAGCACATGCCTTCATTCATAAATATTCAGCCATTTCAATTGGCTCCTAAGAATAAACATTATATATGTCGATCTTTTCTAATTTGGCTTCTTTGTTGTTGGGAAGACACGTTCCATCGATGGCTTATGAACCACGTGGAATAAACGTAAAACCACATAACTCTCCTTAATACACACTGTCATTTCTAAGCTGGATATTTAATTAAGTCTCTGGCTGCATTTTGTATGCAGTCACAGCAAAACCATCTTATAATTCAGAGGACATCTTTGGCCTTTTTAGACTGATTCACTTTCCGCTCCACGCACTTGGACTGTCAACGTCCGCATGTTACGTACAATGAGCTTTTTCCCCTTTTAATTCACTTCACCTTGAAACAAAGACGTTGCCAAGGTGCAGGGACGTACAACAGGGTGTGGATTCTGGAATAATGCACTGACTTGTTTTTAGGATTTCTGCAGGTTTTAAGATGATTTTAAGCATATTTTGAACACGAGGATGACTTTAATTTAAGGCCTACTTCATGTCCAGTTAAGCTAAGGATAGACTCTAGTGATGCTCCTGAATGACATGGTGACAGGCATTTTCTGGTGGCTTTTTACAGGAATTTTATGTTCCCATGTGACAATAATGCTTTTATACTCCAAATTCATCATTTCTTATATATTATTTCACTTCATTTTCCTGTATTTTGTTCATTATGAAGAGAAATTTGAAGACCTGTAGAAGATCTGAAGAATAGGAAACAAAAGATTTTCTCTTTTCTTTTTTAAAAACATGGAAAGAGATTAAGTTGTCTGTATTAACAACTGCATATTATTTAAAGAGGATCATGTGAGAACATCCAAAGCTCTGACTTCCATAAGGGATCTACAGGGATGTTCTCCCCCTTTGCTTTAATTAAAAAGCTGTAACCTGAAACTGATAAACTGTATTCACAGCTGCTAATAAAATGTAAATCCATAATAAATCTGTTAAAAACAAATCGCTCTATCTTGCTTAAAACAACATCTCCAGGTCAAACTTCTGCTTCTAATTTCTGAATTACAGATATTACATAAAAAGCTTTTCTTGAACTACCAGTTGGTTGAAAGACATATAAAAATACTCACCAGGATGTTTTCCACTTTGGATTGAACAGATTTGCTGTAGAATAGAAACAGAATAAATTAGTATGAAGCCTTTGTAACATGATCACTTGTGTCTAAAGTGTATTTATTTATAAAGCAAAGGAATGTTTGGTATGAGTCGACCCTCCCTTTAGCATCTCTCAGGTCATGTATCCCACCATCACGAACACGTGTTGTCATATGTAAAAAATGAGACAGGCCCTGAGCTGACATTGTCTTTGACAGACACGTTTCTGTCATTCAGAACAACACAGTCAACACCAACTATGAACTTTGACCTTTTACTTGCCTCTATGTCGCATTATATATATTGGGTCTATTTTAGGAAGGCCAAAAATAATTAAATTAACATAGCTGTGCACAGTAGGTAACTGAAGTATGCAATCTGAACACATGCAAAGAGCAGAAAGAACAAATGCACTCAAGGAGGTTCCAGCACAAATTTATTCCAGTCATCATGTCCTCTGCTGATTTAAATAAATGTAACACTGCAGAGAGTAAGACCAGACAAATGAATAAGTTCTTCAGGTCTAAGTCCTTATCTGCAGACAGGTCAGACTGTTGCTGACAGTGAGACAGAAGGTAGGTCGCATTTAAAGACTCTTACTCAGCGACACCAGGCAGCTCAGAATCAGGAGACACCTCTAAGCCATGACAAGAACAGTTCACTTTAATTCACTGTTACTAGGCGTATGAGGGCTTTGCAGTGCTCAGAATCGTTCATTAAGCTGTTTGTGAGGCCGATTTGCCAGGTACATTGAATGACACCCAAGAGATTAGGAAAAAACACAGCAATACCGATTACACACAGAGATCAGTTAAACCACATGAAGTATTCTTGTGCATGTAATTCAAACTTGCATTTGCTGACAGAAAAGGAGTAACAGCTACAAACTGTATGACGTGATGAAAACAACAGTCAGATGGGCAGCTGAACTTACTAACCCTGACTACGTCTGTCTCCACCAGAGATGAACAGGTCAATGAGGTGAACATCACTGTTCACACTGATCTTCTACCTTGTTAAACACTTAATGTTAATGAATATCCCTCTAGCTTACTAATGAACTGAGGTAAATTCCTACTATTTCCTTCCTTTACTGCTGACATTTGAATGCTGAACTGTTCTGATTTGTTAGTTCAGCATTTTGACATTTAATAGCTATTTGACATTTAAATAACAGTTCATAAGTTCATTCACATTCATAACTAATAGAGATTTGACCACCATAGATCCCTAACATATATAAGTAACAGTAAAGAAATAGACATTTATTTCTATGAAGAAATGCTTTGTTTACAGCTTTTAAATCTAGCTGTATAGGTTCAAATTAAGTAAAAAAAAAAAAAAGGGGGGGGGGGGGCTGTCAGCACAAAACCAATGGCAGTCACAATCAGGTTAACTATTCATTCATACTACTCACAGACCGAAAAACAAATGAATTGACCATTTGTCTAATATGTGTAACTTTCACAGTAGGATTGTGTGCAGTTTTGTACATTAAAGTAAGTGTGTTTTAATGATCAAAAATGAGAACGTCCTGAAGTATTAATGATTTACACCTCAAAACTTATATGACATTGTCTTTATTTGGGATCCCCACTGACTGCCACTAGAGTTCCTCCACCTGGGGTTCAGATGTGTGTTTAAGCTGGATAACATTATATTATAGTTGATGAGCATAAAAATGGAAAAAAACAGTATTCATATGTTTAATACCAGTAATACTAACAATACTACTTCAGTATTAAATTCCTCTAAAGTAGGCCTACTGCACTATAAATGAATAAGTATGACTTTAACTAGACGCATGGACACTGTACATGCTGACGAACACCTTTTCTTTAAACCCATGTTGTTGATTTAAGTCTATTATACATGCCTGGTCAGTAACACTTCATGCTGAATGGACTACAAACAATGTCACCTGAGGACATCATCACATTGAGTGTAGATAGTCTGGAGTACCAGTTTTGCAACTACACGTGACTAAATATTTGTAGCTGTTAACACCAGGGGGCTGTAACTGAATACAACCAAACACAATTAAATTCACTATTATTAAGTATGTGTAACTATGCCCATCTAATGCAGATCAGACATTAAATCCGTGTAGTATAAGGCGGTCATGAATGCACGAGAATAATCCATGTGTGAGATGTTTACACTGAGACAATGAATGTTACTTTACTTTAAGATAACTTTTGTGACAGTTGGTTATCGATTGTCATGTCAGACTCAAATAAAGTATAAATCTAATATTGCCGTTACGTTCCAAGCATCAAACCATGCACATTAGCTGCTGAACATCTCCTCACCAGATGGAGTTCTTGATCCTGATTTGCAGAGCGGTGGCTTCAGCGCCCTGCAGCCCGGGGAGCAGGCCGGCCACGCTCCCCGCCCCGCGGTCCGACGGCTGCTGGGGGTCCTCCTCGGCCATCACGGTGGGCCTCGGGACCGAACCGGACAGGACTGGACAGGACAGGTGGCGCGGGCGGGTGCACGGGGTTAAAACACATGTACCGGAGCACGGTGCGATGCTAACGGGACAGCAGCGCGTCCTGTTGTTGTTGTTACCACCACCCCAACCTCCTCCGACATCGTTTGTTCAAGTTCACACACACGAGGCTGTGCAATTAAAAAAAACAAATCACGTGCCGCTGTTAAACAGGAGAAAACGCATGGGTGTATAATAATCGGCGAGTGCAGAGAGAAAACAGACAGCTACTAAACAAGTGTAGTGTGCTCTAGTGTGCTCTGCTCCTCACGATATGGGATTTCACTGCATGTGCATGGCAGTAGTAGCTTTTGGGCACACGCATGCGCACTACACCACCAGACTTAAAAACAACATGAAGGCAGAAGACATGACTGCGTTATTGACCGTGTCATTATCTGTGTATAAGTCTACTACTACGACTACTACTATTATTATGATTATGATTATGATTATGATGATTATTACTACTACTACTACTACTACTACTACTACTACTACTACTAATAATAATAATAATAATAACAATAACAATAAGGTTGTCGGTATCGCTTATGAGTTTGCCATAATTCACAATACAAAACTCATAATTTTTAGATAAAGAATACACAAATTTATATTTCTTTAATGTTACATATGGTATGTCCTTTAGGGCTACCGTACTATTCATATAAAGTTCTATAGTAACTGTTGCTATGCAACCGACCCGGCGTCCCCTCCCTGTATCACAATGGCTGAAAGAAGTTCTGTAAAAAACACCGTCACGTCGCAGGTTTGTGGCGTTATTTTATCATGTCTGTTTTTAACACGTTTAATGAAAATAATTTCTATAAATTCGGCAATAGTTCGAACCAGTTTTCAGCGGTTAAATCGATAAGCTGTTTCAACAAATATCGAAACAAGTCAGCGATGACTACTTCCTCTTATGGCTAATAATTAGCGGTCATTTGTTCTTCCATTTTGGAAGAACTTTTCGGTTTTGTCTTCCTTTCACTCAGTGTCAGAAATATATTGTATAAACATATTGTCCCATCAGAATATTTTTTTCCAATACTGAAATTATTGGTGTGTTGTACACAACTGTAGATTACACATGTAATCACATATCAGCTTTCAGAATATAAAGTGTAACATCTTTAAGGACTGGATTAAACTTTAAAGTTAATCAAAAAACTTTGGCCTTGTACTTTGAATACAGAATGACATATTGTGATTGGCTGAAGTGCATAACTCATTTATAAATCCCATCCTTTATTATGACAGTATGAGACAGTAACCATATATGCAGTGGAATTAAGTTAACATATATCCAATATGTTACCTTAATTCTTCATCTTGGCTTTACAAATATATCCTCTTGTCTTTCATTGTTGCACAGGCCAAGAAACGCCCATCCTCTGGCAGTAAGGCTCAGAGGCCTAAAAATGATGACATGAGATCCCAGGTAAAATCAGCTCCTGCCCCTAAAAAAAGCCACAGTGATGACCTTTTTGCTAAGGAGGAACAATACTTGTAAGTCTACCTGATACCATATTTGTTTATTTGGACGTTTGTTTTGATTCACTAGCATAACAATTTATGTAATATGTCATCAGATAACCCATTCAGGTGTATGCTGACTTCTTTGTGTTTCGGTTAAGTCACAGTGTGGTTGATGTAAAACTGCTATTTCACCTTCTTAGTGTATAAAACAGACAAATAATACTGTCATTTTCTGCTTTTTTTCCCTAAGGCTCTTAAATGCAGAGCTTGAAGCTAAAACAGCAAATTTAGTAAGACAGGCAGAACAGCTTATGGTGAGTTATTAAAATGTTACATCATTTAGTCTAAAAACTGTCAAGAATCTGATGGGATGTATGCCACACTGACTCTAGATTTTGGCGTTTTATTGAATTTTAGAAAGAACATAATGAAGTTCTGTCAAAGCCCTTATCCACACTCATGCTTTCAGACCATGAAGACGAAGAGGATTCCAGGTAATATCTTAGGTCTATAATTCAGAGCATAATGTCTCAGGTTACATTTACATCCAGTCATCTTGTTTTCTTACAGCGAAAAGCTCCTATACTGCATAAATACACATTATTCAAATAAAGATAGTTGATGATAAACTTCTTTTCTCTGTTTCTGTCTTTCTTAGGGTTGTAAAGCCTAAACAACCCTGTGATATACCAGAGCCCAGTGCAAAGGTCTTAGTTTAAAATATTCACTCTTTAATGTGACTTTTCCACAAAAAATATCCTAATGCTATTGTAATATAAGTACATACTGTTTGCAATTGAATTTTCTTTTCTTACTGCAGGCACTGATCAAAAAAAAGGTCACATCAAAAAATACAGCTACTGAAAAACAAAGAAAACAGCCTCACTCTAAAACACTGTGAGTGTGGTCAGTTTTTATTTTGAAATCATATAATATCATTATACATTAATATACTCCACATGCCCCTAAATGTTTGACTTATTCTCTTGATTTCAGAATCCAAAAGGTAACTTTTGCAGATGATTTAGCAGCTGTAGAAGATTCAGCAGATGATTTCTTGGCAAAGACCATACAGAGCATGGAAGAGAAAATGAACGACCCTGACACTCATGAAAATGACACCCCATCAGCTGAGGACAATGTTGGATCTGGTAATTTATGTCGTTTGTCAGTTATAAACTAATTTTTCATGAATACGGTTAGTACAGTATGAAACCATATGCAGATATTGAGAACCTTTATTTAACTAACTGATTATTTATATTTTTATTGTTACTTTATGTTTACATTCTACTTCTTTTACTGCATATAACATCTACCTGAGACAACTGGCAGAATCGACCTTTCTCACTAAATAGTTCTATACATTAATCAGCTTCAGTGATAAGTTTGCTACGTGTTTTTTGTGTTTATTAGGTATTTCAGATGCTCAAATACGAGTCCTAAAGGCAAAACTGAGGATTATGCAAGAGGAACTGGATCAACTATCTTGTGAATATTACAAAAAGGTACAATAAACATTAGATAAACACGTGTGCTCATGTCCAGCAGTAGAGGGGGACAGAGGTTCAGATTCAGCCATATTCTGTCCTGTAGTGGGAACAAGCTCAATTCGTATCATTAATATTTTATTGAAATAATCATCATTAATGTTTAAAGAACAGCACCGATACAATCATAAAATTGAATCACTACATAAATCTCTTTTGTGCAGGATGACGAAAATGCTAAGCTCAGTGCAAAAATCAAGGAGATTGAGGAGGATCGAGCCCGACTGCAGAAGACGACAAGCATCCAACAGATGCAGATAGAGAAGCACAAAGCCTTAGCTGGGGACTCTGCCAAGAAATGTGACAGTCTTCAGTTGCAAGTGGCTGGTTTACAAAAGGTTGGTTACAGTGTCCAAAAAACAGAACAGACCACAATACTAACTGCCTTGTTCACTCTAGTTCAACAACAGATAATTACTTTTATTACTGATAGTTTTCTTATATTATCATTGAATACTTATGCGCGTGAATGCATCCTATCTGTTTTTTTTTTTTTTTTTTTTTTGTAGGAAATAGAAAATCTAAACAGATCCCACAAACAGGCAGCAGCTGTCCACGGTACTGTGGAGGTTCGCCTGAACAGAGCATTGGAAGAGTCGGAGAGGTTAAAGACTCAACTTACCAAGATGCAACAGACCAACAAGGTGATCAAGTCACAGCACTGATTAATCTAGAGTTTCATCTTTGAAGTTAAAGTTAACTGTGATTTTTATTAGGTTCTTACTTATTGTAAGCTAATTAATCTGTCCAAATGAGGGTTTTCTCATAGTCACACCGTGTTTTGAATATACAGATGATTAATCAAAAAGTTTTCTTCAAGTCCCATGTTACAGTAACCTGTAAAGAAAATCCTTAAGTTGAGCTTGAACTAATAAAAAATTTGTATTTCTATTGCAGCTATTGTGAAATTTAGTTTGGGCAGATGCTGGACTTTATTTTCCTCCACAATAAGGACAAGACACCAGAATTCCCCTTTGAAAACCTTGTGCATTGTCTTGTCTAAAACTTTATTTAAATACAAATCTTCTATTGCAGATCAAACACAGCTACTAAATTAAAATATTGTTACATTTTAAAATAGAGATGTGGAGATGAATATAAAATAAACAGAGTAAATTCAATTAAAATGAACGAAAGCTGCAAAACAAGAACATGTTTGCCACAGTAATAAAGCATTCAACATGCATCTGAGTAGAAACACTTCTGCTCCTGCATAGAAAAGAGTTACTGAAACAAAGATGGCAACAGAGAATTTATTCAATTATGTGTCCTTAGTTTTAATGTCATGAATTTATAGGCATCATATCAAGTAAAAAGATAATGAATAATAAAAAGACCCCCTACTTTCATTTCCAATACAATTAACTCAATAATATAACACACTGACAAACCTCAGGTTAATAAAATGATGACATGTGCAACAGTGCAGCTATAAGTTACACATTAAAGTCTTGAAAACAGCTGAGCCCAACATAGAATGAAATGACTAAAGAAGGCATGGACGTTCATGAGCATCAGCTAAAACTACTTTGTTTGCAAACAGTGAGATTTTTTGCAAAGGAATGTTGTTCTACTAAGTTGTGTTTTATTCTGTAAATAAGGACAAGATAAATGAGGAACATCAAAATAGAGGAAATCTACTTGCTGAAAATAAAATCCTAAAAAAGCAGAAAGCTGAACTCATTGTGGGCTTCAAGAAGCAGCTCAAGCTGATTGACATTCTCAAAAGACAAAAGGTAACTCAATCTTTAAGGTGTAATGACTTGAAATATTGCAAATAAGTTTATGATCTGAATCTTCTCTTTTTTTCTGCAGATGCATTTTGAAGCTGCTAAACTTCTGTCATTTACAGAAGAGGAGTTCATGAAAGCTCTGGACTGGGGGAAATCATAAAAAAAAAAAGATTAGTGTCAGTTAAAAGCAGCTTTATGGAACTGGTCTGTATGTTTAAATGCTTAGAGTTTGAAACTTGGTGTCTCTAAAAAACTGCTGATTAACCTGCTGTAAATATAAGCTGCCCTCTAGTGGCAAAACATGAAATCTGGAGAAACATGACTTAAACGTCGCCTTCCCAGCCATCTTCAGAGAAGAAATCAGTTTGACGTGCCTGAAAGTTTTTCCTGAAGTCTTCGTCAAAGTGGTCCAGGTCGTTTTCACGGAGCAAACCCTGAAAATAGCAACAGTGACAGTCATGCACCAGTTTGATTATCAGAACATATGTATCTCTGTTATATAAACCCCTCCGTACTTTTGGTAGATATCCAAGTAGCTTTGTTGCATGACGCTTAAGAAGTCGTTGCCTTTCTTCTTCTATGATCTGTCTACGCAACGCCTCCCTCTCTTCCTCGAGTGCTCTCTCTTTAGCTTCCAGTTCCTTGGAGATACGGCGATGTTATCATCAAAACATGTTATTCAGACAGTAATCAAAAGATGTTATACTACAGCTACACACTGTTTGATGTTATGCTTCCTTGTGTTCCTAAAATAAAACATCTTCAAACTTCAATATATGCCTTTGTATTCATTATCTATGTTACAGTGAGGACATGTTGTACCTTATCAGCCTCATGCTGCCGTCTTCTGTCCTCTATCAGCTTCTCCACCTCCCGTTTGTGCTCCTGCTGCTTCATGCGTCGTCTTTGGGCGTTCATCTGCTCTATTCGATCATCCTCTGCGAACTTAGCCATCATCATTCTCCTGAAAGCCTCCTCTTGCTCTTTCTCTGCCTGCTTCTGCATTTCTTTGAAAGCCATTTGCTGCTGGCAGGTCTGCTGCATCATCAGCCTCTGTTTGATTTTCTTCTCCATCTCTTCCTGTTGGATAAAAGTTTTGAAATTATGTAGGTATGGTCTAAGAAATTCTAACCAGTATTGTAAAAATTTCTTCTAAGTAAACAAGAATAATTTGTGTTTGTATTTATTTATTTAGTTACAGGACAGTGTGTATTGACATTAGTTGCAAAGAACAAGATGCATGCACCAGATTTAGCAGGGAAGCTAATTTCCATCTGTTGTCCTGGACAAATGACCAACATCATAAAACATCAGGTAGATTATAAAGTATTAATATACTGGAAGAAAACCGTTAAACATGACAGATATGGGAGTTTGCTCGGACTGAAAGGTTACAGCCATCATTTTTCATGATGAAATTATGAAATAAAATGCCAGAATGCACAGTCTGTGGGTCTTTTGCAGACAGTGCATCTGCTCAGAGTAGTGAAATTATTGACCTACATTTGGAACTTAAAAAAATAATCATGTAGTCATGGTAAATTTGATTGTTATTATATTCACATACCAGAAGCATTGTGTTTCTGTTGCAAAAATGCCGGAAAATTTAATTTCAGTTGCTTTTCTTGATTTGGTATGTTAGGAAATTTGATACATTTGGCATTTGGAGAGAGAAGCAGTTTTGATTTTTAGCATTTACTGCTGCCTTATGACATATTCATAAACAAAAGAAATAACTGATCTGACAAAATTAAACATTTTTCTACTACATGAATGATCCTTTTTTTGTCTTAATTAAAGTCAGAATAAATCAGGGTGAGCCAGTAAAGTCATGGTACTTACGATCTCTTTCTGCCGGTTAGCCTCTTCCTGTTCCTCTAAATAGAGCTCCTCACGGACTCGCTCCATCTCTTCACGGTGCTGCCTTTCTTGTTCGATCTTCTCAGACAGCTGGAGGGAAACAGCAAAGTGTATTAGTGGTGGTAAATAAATCTACAAGTCATCAAATGGATACATGAAGGGATGGAGCTATGTAAAGGTCTTAACCATTTTATGAAGCTGCTGCTTTTCCTCTTCTCTCACTCTCATCTGAGCCCTTCTGCTCTCCTCCTTCTGCTGTTGGCGACTTGCAAACTCCATGATGCGTCTATTCTCGGCCTCCATCCTTTCTTGCTCCATGCGCTTCCACTCAGCCTGCTGTCTCTTGAATTCCTCAATGTGTTGTTGAGTGGCTCTGACCTTCTCCAGTTTCAGCTGTCTCTCCCTTCAGTCAGATCATAAATGATTTCTGTTAATACATCTCTATCAGTACAAAGTTATCAAATTCAGATAAACAGAATAACACCTCTTAACTTACTTATCCACCAAAAGTATTGCTTAATTTGCAGAGTGGGGTAAATGTGAGGGAGTTTAAGTTAGAATAAGAACTCACATCTGATCCTCCTCGTAAATCTTTCTGACAATCTCATCCACCAGGAGCTTCTCCTTGAGAAACTCTTCGTACGCCTCTTGTTTCTTGCGCTCCCTGTCCATCATCTGCTGCTGCAGCTCTCTCTGATGCTCCAGCAGCTCCTCCTGACGCCTCTGCTCCAGCTTCTGCTGCTCAGCGGCTGATCGCTCATGTTCAACCTTCATTCTGCGAGTGTAATCGGCTTCCTCTCGCTAAAGTCATTATAAAGATAACACAGGCCGAAACACCTAGTATTTCAGTTATTACAATTAGTAATCCAGAAAGCTACGTGTCTGATGGAATAAGACCTCTTCATATTTTGTCAGCTCTTTAGAGACTTTTATGGGAAAGTATAATGGTTTTTTGTTATCTTTGTCATCTTTTGGGTGTTTATTATGCATCTGATTTAATTTAAAATATACACATTTCAAAGAGTATTACCAAAAATTTAAATAAATAACTAAATAAATAAGAAATGCAAAATTGATGAGGACGAAGCTTACCATTGTCTCAAACCTCATGGCTTGTTGCTCAGCAATCTGTGCAGCCCTTTCCTTGTTCAGATATGCAGACTTCAGTTTTGCCTCCAGTTCTCGAAGCTCCACACTGGGAAACAATTTAAAATAACACTTAAAAACTTAAAATTAACAAACAGCATGGGAGAGACAGAAAGATTATACAAAAACCGAGATTATTATGCTTGAATACTGGCTGACATCACATAGTGAGTCATGGTCATGAAATCAGATGTGTGTACCTGTTCTCTTTAATGTACTGCCGCATTTTTTCTTCTCTTTGCTTCTCATAGTTGATACGGGCCAGGTGTTTAGCCACCCTCTCCTCTTGTTCAAGTTGCTTTTGTCTGTTTAATCTCTCCTCCTCTGCCTGGAATTCAAGTTTAGTTAATTCAAACATAGACCATATTACAGCGTTATGTGTTACGCCTTGTAACACTCAGCTTCAATTTATTTGGAGCTTTGAAACAGGTTTCATTGAGAGTGACCAGTAACAGTCTTATCATCTTATTATTTGTCTTATTATAATGTTGTCATCAAGCAAACTTTCAGTCAAAAAGTATATTTGATTTTTGAGTTGATCTAATTGTTAGCGAAGTAAATCCTTTTATAACATAATTAATGTAAAATGTTTGTGTTGCCTTTTTAACTCACTCAGTAGCACTGAATATATATATTTTTTAATTACACTACCTTGCCTATCAGTACCTCTACTTTTAACAACTCATTTATTATTTATTTACAGAGTGAATTACCATCTGTGTCTGTGCCCATATAAAACCTCTGGTTGAAGTGTACATATACCATAACTGTATGTTAAATTTTCAGAGGGACAAGCTTTTCTTTGAGTATTACACATAGCTACATATAACTTTCATAAATATAGCACCTGTTTTTACTCAGTGGTTCTCTTATTGTGTATTCACTGGTGTGTTATTGCTATATCTAGTACAGACATACATTTTATTGAGCACTGTCTTAAAAAGTGTTGTAAGGAGAAGAAAAAGTGATGTCAGGGTCCCTAGAAAACAGTAGAACATAACATTAGTCAATTTGTTTTTCATGAAAATTATTAACCTATCACCATAAAATAATGTTTGCTTCACAGTGTACAACTAAACTTTTATTTATTTATTTATTTATTTATTTATTTATTTATTTATTTATTTATTTATTTATGCATTAGTTTGGTTTTGGGCAACAATAAAATCCAGTCAGTCTCCACTATGTGTAGGTGACACAATTATGACAAGGTGATGTGTGGAAGTGTGGGGAGAATTGAAGGACTACACCACACACAGCAACACAGATGATGAGGAGGAAGTATTTAAATCCATCCAAAAAATGTAAAACTATATTTTACATGGATTTGTATATCAATGAAAAAAAAAAATCAGTAATGTTGTCATTAAAAAGTGTTGAAATTAAATGCTTCCTCCTCATCATCTGTATTGCTGTGTGTGGTGCAGTCCTTCAATTCTCCCTACACTTCCACACTTGACCCTGTCATAATTTGTGTCACCTATGGATTTGTATATCAATGTAAAAAAACAAAAAAAACCCCAAAACTATAATGTTGTCATTAAAAAGTGTTCTTAAAATGTAAAAGATTCTACCTATCTCATCAGTTTTGCACAAAATTG
>JAQQZY010000019.1:40156228-40192781 GCA_030068375.1 Ostorhinchus rueppellii | reverse complement strand
TACTTAAACTTGATCACAACGTTGAAATTTTGATATATTTGTATTAGTATTTTACACAGAGATGACCACATTTTATACTGTTAATTTATATAATTTGCTATGAATTGGCTTTAATGTTACCATCTATATATGTTTAAATTGATCATATTTGAACAGAAATCAAGAGTACAACACTCTTTCACTGTCTCAGTCTTGTTAATTGAGTTTGTTTTTTGAGTAAATTACAGGAAACTGTTTGCCCCATTTGGACCAAAATACCCATGGCATAAACAAGTATGCTGTGTGTCTACTGTGTTTTAGTGTCATTTCTCAGTTTGTTTCCTCTGTTCTCTACTTTATCTGTGTTTGAGTTTGACACACAGCACCACAGCAAGAGCCTTGGTGGTGCATTCAGTTGCACCTAGTACATATATTTTAACACACATAAACATGTTTTATTCACTCCCTACTCACCTGAATTTAACTGAGCAAAGTGGTAAAATGCTCACACTGGATCATTAATGCAGTTATTTATTCGTTTCAGCTCCAACAGGTTCTTGAACTGTGATTGATGCAGTGAGTCACTTCTCATTTTTTAAACAACCATTAGTTTGATATAAAGAATAAAGATTTGACTTTTTTCGTTGAATGTGGTTTTGTGAGTCCAGATTGACCTAGGAGTGGTGGATGATGAGAGGCAGATGAAGTGATTATCCATCATGTCTAGTGCCTACAGTGCAAGTCTGTGGGGGCAGTGTTATGATCTGGGGTTGATTCATATAGATAGAAAGATGCACTTTATTGATCCCAAATTACCTAAAAGGGCTCAGGCCAGCCAGGAGTCAGCCCGAATGGTGCAATTGCTAATGCTGTTTAGGTCTAGGTTTAGCAAAATTATGTGCTCAGAAAATTACAACAAGAAATGTTGTTACATTCCATAAGTTTATTGAAACAATGTTGAAACAAATTCATGACATAATTAAATCCAAAGGTTTTTGAACCAATATTAGAGTGCAGGGTTTTTTTTCCCCACTAGGCTGTGTATATTTTTGTGGTAATTTGTTTTCATAAAGTACAAAGGTTTTGTGTTGGAAACCTCTGGCATACAGTTACATATTTACTATTTGCTGTATGCTACAGTGCAGATTGAGATTTTGTGATTTAACCATATTGCTCAGCCCTAGAATAAGATAATTTCTAAAATTTCATAGCAAATGTTGAAAACTACAAACCACTATGAACTGTTCTCTCTTGAAGTGTATATACAGGCCTGTAGTGGGTTAATCCCTCCTCCCCTTGGTCTGCTATATGTGCTCGTGTCTCTGATCCTCAAGGTAGGGGAAGAAGCACCTACATAAGTGATTGTGAACATACGGCAAGTGACTGTGCAGACACAAGTGTGGAAATTGCTGGGAATGAGAGTTTGGATTATTGCATCTCAGCTGGGCATAGCCAGATAATTGAGGTAGAGTGGGACTGGCAAGACCCTTCAAAAGTGTGCCAGAGGAAGATGGATAGGAAAAAATAGCCAAAGTGGCTCTGACCGAGATTCATCATTTCTTCCTTCCAGCTGTGTTGATGATGCAAATTTGATGAAGCCATTGACTCTTTAGTGTTGTCGGGCAGTTGATGGGTGTTGTTGAGTGGGTGATTCTCATTTTGTGGTATGTAGTGGTTAGTTTTTTGGCTGTAAAGAGGAGCATATCAATAGGTCCCTGAGTAAAAAGAAGGACTGCACTTGGATACAAAACACGTGACTGGATGACTCGCTGATCTGTACTTCCATGTGAGTCAATATTAAAAAATGGCTACAGCTAATAAAATTATAAAGCACAAGATTTATATCACTCTAAATGTCTTCATGGATGGTTTAAGCGGACAGAATCACCTTTTGTCAGTGAATGTAAATGAATAAGTTAATTAAATGCAAATATAGCGCAAGTTCAGTTCATTAAACAGTATCTACATTCATCTCTTTAAACTTGTCTTCCTTTTAAAAAAATGACATTTTCCTTTCCTTTTTTTTATATGGGCTGTTAATTTTCCTCTTATTCTATTCCCTCTTCAAACGAGTCTACGTATGAGGAGGCTGTCTCATTCTGTCAGTGGAAAGGTTTTTTTGTTGGAATTGAGTATGTACTTGTGCTGAATATTTCTATGTTTCTGGAATTGACGAGAGTTAGTGCAGTTTGTATAATGTAAGAAAGGCTGAAACATCAACCCCGCCAGACCCGCGTCACACTGAGAAGTGTTTATTTCTACTCAGTCCACATTTTGCTTGGCATTCATTATTTGTATACATGAATTTGGTGCAGTCATCAGTTTAACTTTAATGCTGCTCTCAGTTCATTTATACAGGAAACCATTATGCTGAATGAAGCTGAAGGATCACTGAAATTAAACAAAGTAGAGCTGTGTTTTGCATTTGTTTATATTAACCTGATGGTTAATTAAACTTGTCAAAGTGAAAATGTTTGAATTTTTATAAGGGATTTTTGTGACATTTCAGCGATCTTATTACACAGGTCGGATCATGCATGATAGATATTTTTCGTCATTGCAGTCATTAACTACAGGCTCGTCAGTACTGCAGTGTACTAAATGATCTCACATCAAGAGTATTTTACATTCTTTGGTAGTCTTCTGTGGAGCTCTGGGAGACTGCAGCTGTTTATGAATGACACTCCCCAGTAGAGTATGTTAAACTAGAATCCCATATGATAGTAAAATAGCTATTGCCACATTCTCTTGATAGAATGTATTTTCCTTTTTTTTCTTTTTGTCTCTTTTTCACCCTCTTTTGAAATGGCCACATTCTGTAACTGTCTTTTCCCAAACTTAGGTTCAAGACCCAAAATGAGTCGTGGACCTGTTTTTGTTGGGTCACCCATTTATTTGTGATTGTTTTGTCCACGTTTGTTCATTTTGATGTTTTTACTCATCATTATCACTTTCTTAAATGTCTTCATTATTTTCTTAATTTTTGTGATGCTTTGTTGTTTTAATGATACTTACTTTGTTCATTATGTTTGTCATTTTTGTTGATTTAATGTTTATTTTGTGTTATGAAAATATAAAAAGCCTTTGAAATGTGATTGATTTTCAGTCAAAAATAACCTAAAAAACCACTGAAGTGGAGCTGGAGCACTATACCAACAATCTTAATGTTGACTCAGCTCATTCATTTGCAATTTTGGACCATGTTGCTCATAAATAATATTTGAAAGCTAGAAAATGCTCTGCTAATGCTCTTTTAGCTCACATTATGGTTTTAGACATCTCCTCTCAGTAAAGATATGAAATATTATTTTGTTTCAATTGCTTTGCAATCATACCTGAATTTTTGATCGGACTTGGAGAAGTTGGCCTGGGTCATATATGTAGAGTAGTTACACAATATTGTCACTTCTAATGGAGTTCTGAAAAAGATGTCTTATACCATACCTGTCTCACTGGTGATACTCTGAATTATATTGTTAAAATTTATTCTACAAGACAGGCTGATAAAGTTGGGGTTTATTATGTGACTACTGTATTGTACTGTATGTGTAATGTTTTAATTTATCAAAATGTAGTATGTTCCTCAGCTTATTATTGTGTTGAGCAGAGAGTGTACATTTAGGTTTTTAAGCATTTCTGTTTAGTTTATCCTAAAATTGCCACCTGCTTCAGTGGCTAATGGAGAGCATAAATTTAAAGTTCAAGTTTCCTACTGATATTATGACCTAAACCGGGTTTAATAGCTGTATAGTGTTTTCTGTGGTTTGTTAATGTGAAGACCTTCCGAACTACCTGTGTAATTCGTTGGGTGTTCTATATACAGCCTTAAGCATAAGGTATGAGGCAAGTTGTAGGTTTTTGTGTAAATTCTCCAGAGTTGCATTGTTCTCCCAGTTCATGCACTTCCGTTACAGCCAGTGCATTTGTGTGTTTTCGTTCTGCCTCTTGTGTCAGTGACTAATCTTGTTGTGCTGGCTGTCGGTGTGAGGAGACAAGAGGAGGGGACCCTTGAGCCCTGGTAGGAGATGGTAATCAGACGAGATGACAGCCACTAGCCCGTAGAGTAAACACTGACTATTGTTATATTCACTGTGTAATGGTCTCAGTTGGGCTACAATATGTCACATTGGTGTTATCATGCTGCTGAAGTTTGGACCTATGTTTAATTATTTAAACATGCACTTGTAGTTAAACTAGTTACAGTTATTAATGTGAACATGTTATCAAAAGTCAGATGAATGATTACATTTTTCCCCCCCGTTACACTTTTAAAGAAGAGGAAATGAATCTGCCGTGGGCAAACAGCAAAACATCATGTTTGTCAGGATGAAACTTATCTACAGCTCTGCTCAGTGGAGCGTGATTTCTGGTCAGAGATGTCACTGACTTTCTGTTTAAAGATATAATTAGACTTAAAGTGAGACATGTAGGAGGGATTTGCCGTTAAAATAAAACCATGTCCACATGAAACTGCATCTTTTCCTATCCAATCTTTTTCTTTTTTCTTTTCCAAAAAGTGCTCCATAAACGTAGAGTGGTGTCAGGAAATATCTGCGTCCAAACGAAACACGGAAAACAATTGAAAAATGATATAGTACAAATGCCAGGCCTGTATGTGGTGTTGTAATGCTCTCGCAAAAAAAAAAAAAAATGAAGACGTTGAGCATGCCGATAAAGCTTGCTTGGTTCTATCGCGTCTGATCCAATACTTCCTCCTGATTGCCTCTCTCTGCTGTAGATCCAAGAGCATGTAGGGAATATTTTTAGCAATGCTTTATTTGTTGCTCATTGTAACGAAAGAGTAGCCGAAGATTTTGATTCAATATTTCCAATAAGCTTAATAGCAGTTGTAGTACAAGCACTACTCTGTAGAATGCCGTTGTTGTTGTGAAGTGGTGTCTTGCATCCAGGGTGATAGGTTAAGAGTGGTGGGGCTATGACATCATTGTTTTAGAAAAGTTGTGGTGTGGTTGTACAGATGAAGACGCGAAACCAGTGTTTTCAAATTTATCCGCTCTTGGACCCAGTTTCAAAAAGGTGCAGTTTCAGTGACTGAAAATACTGGTTTTGTGCAGATGAAAGGCCTATCTGATACAGAACTTTTCCAGATACGAACACAGTGGTCTTCGTATGGACAGGGCCTAAATAACTGTCTATAGAATATGTATCTCAGAGTAGGTGTTGTTTTTTTTTTTTTTTGCAGGCTCTTCCAGCTATATAATAACATTTTTATTACTTTAGCTTTAATTTTGCAATGAAGCTGATGCATTACTTGTACATGATTAATTTACTAACTTATAATCATTCTGTTTTGCTACTTATTTTGGTGAATCAGAAAACTAGCCCACACATTTTGATCTGTGATTAGAAGCTTTGCTCTTTGCAGTGCAAAATCCACTTCTGCTTTTACTGGAGTGGTTTGTTTCACTTGAATAAATGCTGCCTTTTGGATTATATTTGCTGCGTGGGGGCAATTTAGTGCATATCATTTGCTAACTTGTAAAGTTGAAAATATATACTTGATTTTAAAAAGTTTTTTTTATTGCTTCCATTATTATCATTTTTCTGAAGGAATCCAATCTCTTCTAATCTGATATTTTTGATATGAAGTTGAAAATGAACAAATGGTATTACATTTTACTGAGTCAGATTAAATTACAACTAGAACAATCAATAACTTGGAACATGTTGATACTTTAGCCTCCCTGCAATTATGTTTCGGCGGTGGGTCTTTGGCTGTTACTGATACACAACATTGTTTCAAACAGCAAGAACAATCGAGGTATCAAATATTTTACTGACTATATCTCATAAATTGAATTCAGAAGATCAGATAATATATTTTTCAACATATGCCAGATGGTCTAGCTTTGCAGTTTAGTTGAAGTTATTGATTTTATTTGTTTATCTGTTTGACTTTTGAAACATAGAGGTTTTCTTTCATTTAAAAATGAGTTTTATCAAGTTTCGGAGCTCAGCTGTTTGGAAGTGCTCTGGCATACATCAATGCCAAATTCAGTATATTATGTTTTTTTTTTCCACCGGAGCAGCTAAATGTCTGCCTGTTTTTGGCTGTATTTTCAGTATTTAAAGCTGAAAAACTGATATATTGGAAGGAGGGTAGTTTTTGCTTCACAAAATTTCACCCTGGAGGAAATCTTTAGTCATTTTTCTTATAAAGGGTTTCTTTAATCATTACAATCTTAAAGAGGGATGGTTTTGCATTTTGTTAGAACCTGTTGTACAAAAAATATTAATATTGCAAAGTACAGCATTTTTATCTGTATTATTGCCAGTATTTCCTACCAAGAGCTCAAACCAAATGTCCTATATTAATTTTTTTTTCTGGAAAGATGCACAACTTATATTTGTGTATTTGCTCTGGAGTGATGTAGATTTTCAATTGTAAGGCAAAGACATAGACAAGAACAGGGCAGATTAATGTGAACTAATTGAACTCCTTTAGACTCTGAAGAATCACTGAACATACACAATGAAAAAACTCTGTCAAATATCTTAACAGTTCAATATGAGTGATATAATGCCATAGAACAATGAAAAGCAATTTGTAATACATTGAGTATATTCCATATTTTGCCTAGCTGTAGTTTAAAGAAATTTTACCACATTTCTCACTTTGACTGAATAGATTTACTAAAAAAAAATCCCTTTCCTTGTTTATTCAAGCATGTCTGTGAGAGAGACCGACATGTACATTCAACTATCTATGTAAGTAATGTTGACTTGCTGACTGAGTTGTGCTTGTCTCTCTCTGACAGGTATGGATGAACGGACCAACCAAGCGTCTTGGGCCCCAGGTGGCGAGTCCAGCCCTTCCTATGAGTCCTCCCGGGTAAGATGACCCACACCTTAACGCCACTGAATGGCCTTTCTGCTCCACAGCACATCATTTAACACTTGTAATATCAAACCAGTTAGTTTACAGCATTTTAGTCTCAACCTGTTACTGAGGATCTGTCAGGTCGTCTGGCCTGTAACTAAGCTACTCCTCTGACAGAAAGCACAGGCTAATATTGTGTTGGTGCAAACCAATTACCACAACCTGGTATTACTTAAAAATTTACCTGCTATTTTGGAAGAGAGACCTATTTAGAAATGTGAACTCTAAAAACAATAGTGCCTCTTAAGAGAACACTTAAATAGATGAAGAAATGTGTCTGAAAGCGACAAGTGAAAGAAATGACCTTGTTCTTTTTCGGGCCTTAAATCCCTAAATTTCATCTCACTTCCCTTTTAAAACTCAGTCGAGTGTGTCCAGTTTCAAAACGTCAGCCATCAAACATGTCTCCTCCCTTTGACTTTGCATCAACAAAACTGTTCCAGGCAGCTGCAACGAAAGTTATTCTTAGGTTGTGATCAATCCGTAAAACAGTGTCACCTGTATGATGTTGTGCTCTTTAGTGTATCCAAGTAATTGTAATTAGATTATTTGTCTTCTATTGTTGTTTCTGTGCCAAGCTACAAATGAAAACTTTACTATGGAAGCCAAATCAGTTGAATAGTTAATCTGTGAAATAATTAGCTTTTTAGTAGGACATTTTATTTAAGATTACAGATCTACATCAAAGTAAATAGTCTCATTGTCCCACATTTTTGTCAGAAATTGATTAGTCATGTAGCGCAATACCGGTTTGCCTCTTAATATGTTGTATTTTATTATCTACTTGAAACTGGCAATTGTTAAATATCAGTGTAGAAAATTGAATTTGCTTGTGTGACAATAATAAAGAATTAACCACCTCTGTTAGGCTGCCTGTTAAAACTCTGTTGTTTGTTTATGTGAGAACATTTCACTGTTAGTGTGAGCAAGTGTGAACAGCTCTCCTCCTGTTTGTTTGTCCCTCACACATTGGTTGTTCTAGATGCCCTGTATGAATTTCATTTAATGTCAATCTCCTGTCACTTTCTATTAGAATTCAGTTAAATGTCAGAGCCACTCGGGCTGCGTTACCTTGTTTATTTTTCTGTGCCCTTCCCGAATGAACATCTACAGGCTATGGTAACATAGGCAGCTTGATTTGAATTATAAGACAGAGACGCTTGAGATATCTTTGCTCCAGGTGCATATAAATGAGTGTTTCTGACATTGCAAGGCACAGCATCAGCCAGCAGACAGCTGTTTGCACCTCCATAAGGCGTGCATGCAAACACTCACATGCCACTCAGACACAGCTGCATATGCACCTCAGATTGGCACACACTTGATTTGTATAGCGTAGAAAAATATTGCATCCCAGGGAGTGACATTTCTTGGCAACCTCAGTAGTCTATAGTAATCCTATAGTAATCCCCGGAAAATATTATTATTCAAACTGTGTTGTTTATGTGGTAACTATGAACAGTGTCATAAGATGAATTTTTTTTAATCATTATTTAATTATTCTTGTATGTATAATAATAACCTATAGTGTGTAAAGCTGTTGCTACGTTAGAGCTATATTATGTAACATTTCAGCATTAAAATATCTAAAAACGACTTTGCCTGTGTTATATTTTTTCGAGTTTCTGTTATTAATGTTATTAATATTTCCAACAATATTCAAATAAAAACATGATTTTGTTCAATATGATGAAGGATAATTGTTGTCTGTCATATAACTTGGGAATTTTTCACTACAATGAAATGGCATAATGTGACTACATTTGACATTTGACTATAATAAAATGAAAGCTGTCATAGATTACATCATCTGTAAATATGATTTTTGAGATATTTAGATACACACAGGAATACAGACATTCTGTTACACCTAGACAAACACAAATCCTTATTCCTGTTTTTGCCTCTTCATTTAGGAGATAAAAAAACTTGTTAACTGGCATAATTTTGTGCTTTTTGAATTATGAAAGTTACATTTAACAGGAGGTTGGGCTGTAAAAGCGGAATTATTTTTTCAAAACCTGTGCAAACAAAATTAGAGGTGTTTTCTAAAAATTGACACTTTGAATATCAGTCTAGCCTTTTTAAAAGAAATTTTCAGCACTTCTCAGCGCATCTTACAAAGGGAATTCATCTTGTCCCTGAGCTTGTTTGAGCTGCTGAGCTACGAGTGTGTGATCAGTGGACTGTGAACAGTCCCGGGCCCTGCCGTGCTAACCTTGGCTCCCAGCCAGCCGCTGCATCCTGGGCAGCTGTGGCTGTAGGCTGGTGGTCTGACAGTCAGGGCTGTGCCCACTGCCACCTCATGACAACCCCCACCTCCCCAGTGCCCTGCCCCAACTTGATACTCAACCCCACATGCATCCATCATGACCACATCATCACTTCCCAAGCTGCCACATGCAGCCACACGCTCACCTGGGATGCAGCATTGAGCATGGAAGTGATGAGTTTTTAAATGCTGTGGCGAGTGATCAGGGATGAGGCTTGAGCTCTGGCCCACATGTCGCCACTGTTAGCTGACAGTTATTTAGCCAGTAGTGCTAACATGGCCCTGTGGCCGCAATGACAGCGTGTGTTAGCGTCTCACATAGATGTAGGCCACCAGTGTTTACAATGAGGGATCTGTGATTGATGATCCAACAGCTCCAGATTAGAAAACACAGTACTGTTGCATTAGTACACTAAAACAATGGAGTATGGCTGGCAACAATATGTTCACAGTATTTTTGTTGTGTCATGATATATAGTTTGATAACACAGCTAACTAGAAGACCATTCCTGAAGCCCGATGAAAGACGGTAAATTTAAGAAGATGGGCTGCATTTTTGTCCTAATACAATGATGTACTATGTGTTAAAAGAAAGGAAAATATGGAGAAAAATATTTGAAGTTTCTGTACAAGGTTTGTGGTTTAAGTGCAGGTTTTCGAATTAAAGAGATGAACTTGAAAGCAACATTTCAACTGCCTGAGCCCACACATTTTGCTATTCAAATCAATGAAGATTTCTGAGTTTACAAGATACACTGAATGCACCATGACTGTGTGTGTCAAACTCCAACACAAACAGCAGCAGGAACAGAAACAGCACATCTATAGAAGAGGCCAGACACAGTTCAGAATCTCAGCAGAGTTTGTTACTGCATGACTACATTAGGACAGACATTTACCTGCCAGTGTGCTGAGCATCCCTGAAAATCTACCTGCATGTTGTATTTCATGGGCGGTGTATTTATTTCCTCTGTATGAAGTGTTGCTAGATTTATCTGTGTGAAGTGAAAATGTCCAAAGCTTAATATTGTCATCTTAAATTACATTGCAGTCCTGTTTTGGGGTTGTTTTATAGCTGAACCCTGCATTGAAGATCGAAATGGTCCATCTCACTGCTTCTTTTTCTTAACGATCCCCCGTAGCCCTGCTAACCATTTCCCCTTTTACAGACAAAGTCATAACAAACCAGACAGGAAAAACAAACTAGGACTTATATAACAGTAATGATCAGATTGCTAATTACCAGCAAGTGCTTTCCTTCATCAAATTATGTCTGTATTTTCAAGCCGTTTCATCATTTTACTGCAGAAGAGAGGAAATGTTTTTTGCTCACTTGCTGTGTATGTGTAATTCGGCGCGTGGTTAGTTTGCTGGAGCCTCTCAGGAGGCTGCTGTTGTTATTGAGTCTGTTCATGGTGTGATTAACAGTGTGTGCGGCCTGGCAGGAGCACAATAGGGAATCTCTGAGGATTCCCTCGACACAGCACAACACTCCACTGCCTTTGAAATTACTCCATCACCATCCATGCACAAAAAAAAGATGGATAATAAGATTTACTTTTTTGACTGTATGTTGAATGCAAAGGGTATGAGTTGGTGAAAATAGCTCTATAGAAATGCAGGCCCTCTGCTGCTCGGTCCCTCTGCTGGGAGTTAATGTAGTTTGGGGAGATGTATTTGACTGGAGCACAGGAGGATTTTCACAGGGCTTGGGATTAGCACTGTAACGGAGTATCTTTTATTACACGGGACCCCGAGTTTTCAAAAACCATACTGTGACCGATATTTAGACCTAAGCCCTGAAGCTGATAACTGTCATGAAAAGGCACTGTTAAGCTGCAGGAGAAAAAGGCAATTTTTTTAAGCTGCGGGTACCTGGAAATGATGTAGGAATGCATCCTTCTGTTTCATCCCCTTCTATTAAACAACAACTTCTATGAACTGCAGGTATATAACTTATTGTATTTCGTTTCTATTTTTATTCAGTCGGCTTCAGTTAGTTTTCCAAGTGCCACATCCTTTTATTTATATTTTTATTTTGAGGAATCGTTATTTTTGGTTAGTTTTTATTCAGTTTTTCAGGATTTATCAGGAAGGCCTGTATTTATAGAGGCTTTAAAGGTACAGTGAAACAATGTTTGATGTTGAATAATAATTTACCAAACGAAGTGTTTTTACAGATTCTTAATTTTGCCAAAGCCATTTTGCTCTCGTACAAACTAATCCATTACTGTTCATTCCTTTTTTATCAGCAACCATAGTGCAGATCATGGGGAAAAAAAACAAAATCATTTTGCCTGATATTTGTGTTTGTGTCACATTGATCATTGTCATTGTTAGTTATTTCACAGCTATTTTAGTCTTTAGTGTTTTTCTTTTTCTCAGCAGGTAGAACAGATCATCCCTAGCTTAAAAGTGTACATTACAGTGAAATCTGTAAGAAAATTGTGAAGTACACAAAAATCTGTTAGATTGTTTACAGTGCCACCAAGACTTCAAGCAAACAATATTATCTCTCCAATGCTTGAGACCAGAGTGCAATTGTTTACAGTACTACAATTTTTGATGTTCATAATAACGTTGTATGCAAAAAAAAAAATGTAGTTTATATGCTGAAGTCTTTCATTGTTCTAAAGAAATCACTGTGGGTTGTGGAAGATTAACAGGGGTTTTCCATTTTATGTTGCATTGTTGTGTAAAATTTTGCTAAACTGTTAGAAAATAATGTTCAGATCAATCAGTATTGAAATGTCAACTTTATTTGCAGACCTTCTGTGCAATAGTATTTTATCATATAATGTTGTTGTCTCATTTTTCTTTTGCATACATGCAAAAGAAAGCAGCGAGTCGATTTGCATAACTGTCCAGTTGCGCTCTCCTCTCTACTAATTAGTGGTGTGCCATAGCACTCAATTAGTGAAGTTGGCCGGTAATGTGCTTAATATTCTGATCTCTTCCCCCAGGGTTTTGCTGACAGCCCTCATTATGGCGATCATTTGAGTGACAGTCGATTAGTGTCCCATGAAGGATTGTCCCCAACACCTTTTATGAACTCGAACATAATGGGTAAGTAAGTGATTCTTGTCGTCTCACCCTGTACATGCCCTTTGGTCGTGGAAAGACATTCTGTAAAAAAAATAGTCTGGTTGGGGTTAAGGCACATCATGCATCTGGAGGGCTGCAGGGCTATTTTTTTCCGTCTCCTGCTGTCTTTATTTGCTCCCTTAATCCTCCTCCCCTTCTCTATCTTCCTTTTCCTCCTCCTGTGATGACCCTCCCCCAGGCTAGAAGTCACGCCATCAGTATAGCTTTCTGTCATAAGAAGCTGTCCCCTAGCTATCAAAACTGCCCTTAGCAACTTTCATTGGCAGCAGGGAGGTGATTTGTGGGTGTGGGGTTAACAGACAGTCAAATCAGAGACTGTCACACAGAAGTAGAAAACCTTTGAAGGCTGATTATTCTTTTTTTTTTTTTTTTTGATCAAATGTGCTTTTCCTTTTGGGATCCTTGGCTGTGTTGTTTGCAAGGGTAATTGATAGAATTGAAAAATAATAATAACAAAAATAATCCTAATTTTGTTCCCTACATTATATATCCCTGATCTCTCATTATACTGTAACAATTAAAAGCTGTGTGTTATCCAGCTCTTTGGCCTGGTGTCGTTGTGATGTGTAACCACTTGACAGTTTTATTGCTAACTACATCTCAGCTCATTATGTAATGGCCCTGGAGACTGGTTTCCAACTAAAGCGATTAGTTCACAAATGGGTGCTGCTGAATTGAAACAAAATGTTATCTTTCTTGTAATTGATCACATGACTATTTCACACACACTCTCCGTATCGCTCCCCTTTGAACTATGCCTGCAATTATGCTTACAAGCTGCATGCAGGATATGGATGCAATCTGTTGCAGTGATATGTCAGATTTACTCAGTGTGATCGTATACACAGAATTGCCCGCTTATCTCAGGCCAGGAATTCAAGATGGTATTAAAATCGTTTTTTCCCCAGTAATAGCTCTGACTTACATTGATATATGGAGTTTTTGGTATTCTCATTAGATCATGTCTGAAGGGTTATTCCTCCTCAAAGGGTGGGTGGAACAATATGCAAATAAAACATAATGCATTTAAGCTTTAGGGGTGCACTGGTCTGGGGTTCCATCTGATAGGTCACATGTTCACATGCTGAGTGTGAATGCATGGTGTGTGTAAATTATGTTGCAAGCAGTCCTTTGCTATGTGTTTATTACCCATGTTCATATTGTGATGACGATGAAAATATGGTTTAGTGGTCAGCAGTATTCTGAACTGTCGAATAAACTGTTTCTTAATATTTTCTGGTTATTGGTTCAGAGCTGGCAGATCTATCTCTTCATTTTGCTGTGTTAGCAATGTTATTTCCAGGAGGTTTGTGAATTTCTTTGATGAGGTGTTTAGTTGCATTGAATCCAGACCAGCAGTGCAGTGTGTCAGGCATGAAAATATACACAAGTGTACAAGTCGATAACTGTGCAATCTGAATGCGGTTATTGTGCCGTTTAACTTAACAACCATCATCAAGTACGAACATTAGAGTCTTTTGGGATAATCATGGATTTTCTAGAAAGATTGTTTTGTCACCATTGTCCTCTACCATTAAAGGTGCTGAGTCAGCTGAACTGCTGCTGTGATCTCCGTGTATAGCAAAGTGTGTCAGACAAACTGCAGGAGAAACTGTGGGTAAAGGCTGACTACAGAGGCTCAACAACAGCCTGAGCTGCAGACGGTCACTTTGGGTTGTCAGACCCTCTACACGTTTCCTGCCTTTTATTCAATGTATTGTTTCTAATGGGAAGTGCTCAGTTCATAACCCTGATGACATACTTTCCATGTTTACGTAGATATGTTTAGTTCATTATCACAGATTGAAAACATGTTTTGTGTTGGAAAATGTGACACTAATTAGAAACTTCCTTAAAAACATGGGTGTTTGATGCCTCAAGAGGTGGCGCTTTTGTGTTTTTCTCGTGTGTGACGATCTTAACACACATGGATGTGTACAACTTGGTTAACATTTTGACTAAGTGGATTTTGTTCCTTCTAGAGTAGAATTCACATAATGATGTATGGAAAACAGTGTCACTCATTCAAAGGGATGAACACTCCCATCACTGCTCTGACATGTTTCCTTTTCTTATGTTTTCATGTTTTATAATGTACATGTAATGCTTTTGTTTTAGAGGTTGTTGTAGCTTTTTGTATGACCTTGTCTGAAAAAAAATACTGTAAAATTGAATTGTAAACTGATTTACAGCCTCTTTATTAAACAATGGCTACATTGTCTTTGCCCAGTGAGATAAACCGTACTCCATTTACCTGATGTAAAAACACAAACAGGTCAGACAGTTTCCTCTGAACTCATGTGTGGGTCATATCTTTGTCTCGGGAGAATAGTGTGTATTGGTTTAAAGATGAAGAATGGGAGTTTGGTGAATGCCAGGAAGGTACTGACGACTCACAGCGCTCCCCAGGGGCAGACTCCCATGTTAGGGCAGACTAACGATCCTCTGGTCTGGGCCTCACATGCATCCGAGCCCCTCCCTCCTGTGCCACAATCCTCTTACTAACCTGTATGTCATCCACTGCACGCTGCTTGGCAGGTGGTAGCCACGTTGTTCATACTTGTAGTGCAGTAGAGACAAACTCTGGTCCTGGTCCATGTGAGTCCCTCTGACTCACCCACTTGTCACATGCATCACAAATGGCCACCCTCAGTCTGCTGAATCTGAACAAACAATTCTCTGGCACACAGATGTGGATCTGCTGAACACTTAGATCGAGGCTTAAATAACTAATTTTCTTATTCAATCAACTTTCATTTGAATGATCTCATGTCAGTGAACAAAATGTCCAGATAGTTTTTCCTAATGCTTTTTTTCATTGATGAATAAAGTTTGAGCTTTAATCTAAATTTATCCAGTTACCTCAGAAAATGTGGCCCTTGTTGGTCATGTTTAATAAAAGTTTAATGTGATTGTTTTGCTGTATAATCTTAGTAAAAACACGATTATATTTGATAATGCACCTGGTAAGATGGTTCCTTTTACAATTTATAGCATTATTTCTCTGAGAATCCTTGTCTTATCTAAGTAGATTAGTATAGTCACAAAATCCTCAAATTAATCAATACGGATCCATATTGAACTTGGACTTGTGAATCAGAACTGAGTCAATTCCTGGATGTTGTGATTATAAATGATGGGATATTGGATAAGATATGGGAAGACTCACTGTTTTATATAAGTTGTAGAATATATTGTTTTATACTCAAACATAGAGCCACTGGTGATTTAAAAAAAAAAAAAAAGATAATTATAATTTTCAAATAATTTCCTACACACACACACACGTGCATTGATGAGAATAAGCATCTACCATCACATACAGTTGTTCTCCTTCAGATGACTTTATTGCACCGTCTGGATCTGCACACTGCAAAAAGACTAGTGCTGTGACATGAATGCGTACTGAACACAAACCCCTAGTATTTAATTATTTTTTTTAAATGTACAAATGTATTATTCATGGATGTCATGTTCCGATGCAGCCCACTGGTTAAGTACATGACATTTTTCCTCCAAGTGTAGAAATTTAAGTCTTTGGTAAATATAGTAATAAAGGCTTGGCTCTCATTCAGTTGTTCTGATTGTTTAGCCACATTGATAGCCAACAGTTTATAGCACTGACAAGGAATGGTTAGATCTAATTACCTGGTGAGTTTTATTCTTATGGTGTCAGCCCAATGAAGGGAAGTCAGTGGGGGAGGTTGATTTCAAGCAATCTGGGCAATTACCATAAGCGATGAGCTACAACTGAAAAAGCTGCACTCTGCTCCCTCTTTTCACGCTGCATTGTGATTGGATGTGTGTGTGTATAAGCTACTTAATGTTTGCCTTTTTGTCATTATTTAGTTAATGGACTGAGATTGTTTCCACTGCGTGCAGAAAGCCTTTTTATTCTGGTGCTTAACCTCAGATCGTACCTTAAAGTAGCTGCGCTTAGTTGATAAAACCAGTTACAGCTGTCACTGGCCACAGTTTGTGGCTGGTTATTGAAATTAAAAAGTATGTTTTCTGAAATGGTTAGGAATTACGTCAGACTATTAACACTCCTAGTGTTTATTTTTCATCTCAGGCTTGTCTTCAGTCTTGTGCACTAGAATGCCATTCATTAGCTGCCAGTACAAGGAAAATGTGTTTATTTTTGTGTTTGAATTGTTTATGTGCAAAAAAGCATGTCATTATTTGGAGAGCTTTCTGTATACGTTTTTTTTTTTTTTTTTTGCACTTTCTGTCCCCTACAAATGAATTCCTTTGTATTCCAACTTTTTTCCTCCTTGCACCCAAATGACAGCTTTTCCCACAGAAGATTTTCACCTTCCTGGCCACACTTCTACTCCCTTGAATTCTGGCATCCATTATCAGCCATGTTGGACTGGTTAAGCCTGGACTGTGATTTATTTATTTATTTTTTGCCCAAAACAGGTCACCTGTCAGTATGTGTACAAATCTGTTTTGGCCAGTCCAATCATGGTACCTTACCTTATATATGTATTTGTAACATGCTGTCTCAGTCTGTGTCCCTGCTCACTTTGTTTTTTTTTGGTTTTCTGACCCTTTCAGAATCCTTTACCTACTCCAAACCTTTATCTTTTTGCAAACCTTTGTTTTGTGTTCTCATTGTTGAATTCTGTAAACTGCCTGTCTGCCTCGATGTTTACATTTTGGTACTTTTCCTTTTCCCAAAACTCCAACTTGGACACAGAGACTGAAAAATCCACAAACACAAAAATCCTGGGCTTGGAGCTCTCTCCTGTACTGTATACACTGTATAAACTATATCTATTGTATTAATTTAAAGGAATTAAAGTAACAGACTGTTGCCAACATTGTTGTTTTTTGCTCATATTGACTGATACCCATGTTCCCACTGATACATTTGATATATTATCCATGATTATAAATTAATTGTACTCCCCCCTTTATTTCCTTTGACTACCTTGTATATTTTATTTAAAGCTGACTTTCTTCCAGGGAGTGTATTGAAACTGAGGTTCTCATTGGCTCTCATTATTTCCAGCCATTCAGGATTCAGCCATGTGCCTGTGGGCATAATATCGCAACTGCTGAGTTGTAATTTCATGCTCACGTTTCTCCTGTGTGCTTCAGACATATTACACATACAGCTTTGGCTCGGCATAAAAACTAATCAGCTTAATGCTGTCATCAACACACGCTTGCAGCCGCATGTATCTTGCACCCAACTTGTCTGCATAAACATGTGACCTTAATGTAACTACGTGCATGTGATTGAGCACTTCTGTAGATGTTCCTGTTTTATTTCACCTGCCTGAGTGCATCACCGACCTCGTCCTTCGACCTCAGCTCCAGCAGAGTTTCAGTGCAGGTGTCTGTCACCCACATATGAATAATTAAACATTAAACATTAAGAGAAGATTTAAAATTAATTTTATTATCTGTTTTCATCAACACATTTAGACACTTTTACATTTGCAGTATTGTTCATAATTAATTTGACACAGTCTCCTCAGAGCTGGTGGTACTACAGGTTCTTGACATTGCCTTTTTCAGAGTTAGAGTTTGGACACCAAGTGCTAGTAAAATAGCAATACTTCTAATAATACTCCTGACATGAGTTCATGCTCCAAATTGCAAAAAAATAAAAGTGCTTTCTGGAAGAGAGATAACATAAAAGACAAAAGAAAGTGAGAATGACATGAAAGACACAGCAAGAAAGAAAAGTCTGAACAAGAAAAAAAACAGGATAAAGGATATATCAAGACAAAAACAAACCGAACACAAGAAAACAGATGTTCATTTATTCCACATTTTACTGGTGGAAGAGTCAGTAAAAATGAAGACATGGCAGCTCATGACATACGAGGTCTTTAGACATCAAACTGATATTTTGGGTCTTGAGAGAATATTTAGGGATCACTGCAGTAGTGTGTTTAAGAGGTGTCACCCTTCTGTGAGGCATCTTCATCATTTGGCGGCCTCTGTTTGAGGAACCCTGTATTTAATTTAATTAGTACCTGACAGAACCGTTAAATAATCTTCCATGTGTCTAAAATAATTGGATTTACGACAGACAATTAAAATACATCTCATTAAAGTCTCATTAAAAGAAACACCCTTTTACTGTCCATGTTGCCATTTCATTTTGAATGTACCCTACTACAGCTGTTATTAGAAACAATAATATTTGAACAGAGTATAATGTGGATAACATTCTCAAGTGTTTGACGATAGTTGGTTTTTGCCTCGAGTAGAAAAAAATGATTCAGTTCCAGTCTTTCCCTTTTCATTTAGAATTTTTCCCTCAAGGCTTTTCATGAAGTGTCAAGTCCCACATCACACTGGCATCCCCAGTGTGTTTTTCCTGGGGCAGGTGTCATGTGCTAATGCTGTGTCCCATGGGAGACCCTGTTCAGACCCAGGCTGTGATTGTGGCCAGGTGCTGTTCAGGTGTGCACTCAGTTTCCACAGCAGCATGGGTCACAGGTGCTGCCAGTGCTGCTCTCCCTCCCCCTCTTGTCATTCACACCCATATTCACACACACATACACATTCACATATACTGTACTCAGAGAAGGCTTTCACAGTGAAAAGTCACTATCTTTGTTGAATTATTATTTTAAAGGAATTGTTTGATCAAAATATGGTTCCTGTGCGATTAGTACTTAAGTGATTCAATGAACTTGAACCACAACATCTTTGCATATCATTTCCCTTTCTGTCTACCTATGTTGTCTGTTTCCACTTGGCTTCAAATGGTCAAATAAGCCAAATTATAACTGTAAATTGCACACAGTGTATCTGCTGTATATATGACAAGAACAGAGAGGAGAGCCGGGAAGATGCGGAGAGGTGGTGCAGTACAGTTTAGTTGATGTAGCCGGTCATTATGCAGAGCTGCAGGGTGTGCTTATCTATTACTGTGGTCAGTGGAGCATGAAGAGCTGAAGACGAGCTGAAAGGGTGCAAATCCCTTTTCTCTGTCCCCATGCCGCCCACATCTCCCCATCCAAGCCCTCCCAATCCTGGTGCTTGTCCCAGTCCATCTTGGCCCCGCCAGGCCTCCGCTTTGCCTTCCTTGGGCCCTGGCCCCAGCATGTGACTGGTGAGGCTGCCCAGCTGCAGAGGATCAGCTGTAGTCTCAGGAGGCCTGGAGGCCCGTCTCTCCAAAGAGGAAAGAAGAGCTGGGCTATGGCCAGAGAATGATGACATAACAAGTCTCTAGGAAGCAGCTGCAGGGGTCAGAGAGCTATGATTAAATTTATAATCAGTGAAAAGGTGTCTTCATGTTGCCTGTTTGACTCACTTTTTTTTTTTTTTTTTTATGGGGAAATGCTTCTTACAGACCAGGCAGCTTGGTCAGCCAAAATGATACAAGAGCACTTGCATCAGCAGCAGAATACAGCAGTGAAAAAACAAATATTTTAACTAAAGCAAGACTAAATTGTCAATTTTCAGCAAACAGAAAGACCACAATGAACAATGTAACACAAACTACAAATAGAATAGAACTGCAGGTAAAATCAGCTTTATTTTGCTTTCCTCTAATGTTAATTGTTAAACTGAAATCTCTTTGTCCTGTCAAATTCTGCCTTAAAAACACATTTTTTTTCATAGTTCTAATAAATCCTTGTCATTGTAGCTTATTGTGCTTCTTCCACTTTTGTGTATCTAATGTCTCCTTCTATTTCCACTTCACTCCTTTTGCTTTTGTCCCCTCCCCCCTTTCTTCTATTTCTCTCTCGCCTCATGCTGCCTGCAGCTGATGCCAAGAAGAATGTTAGAGATTATTAAATACATGCGGTAAAGCTAAAAGGGAAATTATTCATTCAGAAGAATTACTGTTAGTTTAACAATTAACGTCTGCTGACTTTAGAGCCTGCTGTGACCATTGCCAGCAACACTGAACATCTTATCACTGTAGCTATGAAATATGAAAAAACAGCCCTGATGAGTAAGTCAACATTTAGTGACTGTAATAGTCATCGCAGTAATCATATGTATATTTAATACTGTGAACGTAAACCATATTGCATACAGATTGCTATTTTAGATGTCAGTAAATGTGACTTATAGAATATGTTTTAACTTTAATGGTGTGTTTCCAATGATTTCCAGCCTTTTATATTTTTAATTGTAGAGCTGCAAACAATTCAACTAAATATATAGTCAGGCGTTCAAAATCTAACATTGCAGAGTGCCTGCACCTGTCGCACGCATCTGTCACTAATACTTTACATTGGACAACCCTAAACTTGACCTCTGTCCTGCAGACTTCTGTGCAAAAGTGTTAAAGTGTTCAATCATGTTGATGCAAGTTATTTATATAAAGATGTACTTAATTGCATGTAGTAAAGCAGCAGGTTGAAGTGAGTTTAGGTGACACACAAATGCTCACATATATAAAAAGTATACACTGTAGCCCCTGCATACCAACTGTTGCCTATTACTTAGTTGTCCAATATGAAAGAAGTTAATTTTTGTGTCAGCGAAATGAATGTGGATGTCAAAACTAAACCCAGAAGTTTTTTTTTTTCTTTTTTAAAGAATGCACTGATCTGCTTGCATTTATTTCAAAGCGGATCAGCTTCAGGATTAATTTTGGGAGAGTCAGCCCAGCAAAATCAGTGGATGAACCCAGGTTGAGCACAGATGGAGGATTATTTTATCTGAAGTTCTCTTGAAAAGGAAAAATTCTACCCCTGCAAACAGAAGAATACATGACAACCCCTCATTCCTCAACATAAATCTTAATTCATGATCAGGCATTTTAGGTGTGAGGTCTCTGTCACCATAAATCAACTAATTTAGAAATACAAATCATGAGATGCATGTCTGAAGCCCTCTGGCGCTGCTCAACACATGCCCACCGCCATTTTATCCACAGTTACAAGTGCTTGTCCCGGAGCCTTGTGTCCTCACTGGGTGTGCTGGCAAACAGATAGCGTTACACTCCCCTCTTGTCAGAATGTAGTGCATTATGATTGGTTAATAAAATGCAAACATTTGTTTTGCCTTTACTCCCACTTGACAATGGCTGACATTTTCTGCTGCTCTTGCACAGCCTTGGCAGTTTGAAGTGTGGGAAGTGTAGAGAGAAGCACAGCTCCGTGAGACTTTTTCTTTACTGCCAGGATTGTGGGGGTGGGAATGTATTTTTTTTTTTTCAACTTAAAATTACTAAAACTTGAAACAAAACTCTTTTACATGGCTGTTAAAGTCTTCCTCGTACAATGTCATTCCCACAGAGAGCTCATCAAAAAGATTTATCCCCTTTGGGCTGTGCTCTTGTTTTATTTAGTGCAGACTTGCATCTTAAATTGAGGACTGCTCAGGGTTTGCAGGGGTTTTCTGTGAAAGGAAATATGCCAACAGCTCCTGGAGCTGGATCAACATTCCTAACCCATATGTGTATCCTTCCTTGTCCTTCACCTCAGCTCTCTGTTGTTTCACTGTTCAACAGTTGTTTGGCATCTAATACCAAACATCGACACATACTTTGATGTTACACACTGCCTTGATTCTGAACTCAAGTGGGGGACATTTTCTTCAGCTTGTTGAATGTGCTCATGTTTCCCTGGGTAGTGCTCTTCCAACCTGACACGGAGGGCGATGCAAACGTGTGATGCATGGGAGTGTGTTAGTATCCCCAGCAAAGCAGCATCCATTACAGTGTTGGTGTTCACATGGTGGGAGACGTTATTAGGGAACTCATCGCCTTTCTCCTCTGAGAGAATGGATGTGTGATTATGAAGTCATCAGCCGTGAACCAGTGAGGCTGGGGAGAAGCACCCCTCCTCATGGGTCCTCAGGGTGCCATTGATTGGTGACCATGTGTTTGTGCCTGATAGACTGTGAAATGGTGTGTTGCTGCACGGCTGTGTCACACCTGCGTCCCACCAAGGTGATTGATTGGTTTGGTCATGTGGAATGTTCCCATCTGGTCCGCAGTAATGCATTTTTTTCCTCATTTGTGAATAACAAGCACTGGCAGGAGAATAGTTGGGCTCGGAAAAAGGCAAAGGCCAAGCGAAAACATTTTCCCCTTTCCACCTCCCCTTTTTCCTTTTTACCGAGTTAGAAAAAAATTATATAGACCGAGCCATGGCACCTGATTATCCCGGGAGGGAATAAATACAATCAGGAAATCCACATCTCCTCTCTCACACAGAGATGGATTTTAGGAGAAAATAAACAGTTGTGCAGCGCTAGTGAAAAGGGCACCTACTCCTCATTTTTAAAGTCGTACTCTAGGGCTAAAGAATATGCTAGAAAATGAAAAATATCTGTGATCTAGCTGATAATTCAAACAAGTTTACATGATTACAATTCATTTTTAGATTCTCTGACTAATCGAACCTTTTTGCTGAAGCCTGGCAAGTTATTTTTTTCTCTTGTGCCTACATTCCCCCTGCTCTGATTTTTCTTAATCCTGGTTCCTCTCCTTTAATTGATCTATTCATTCCACCTAATGGCTAATTACACATCAGCCTGCATGAGCAGATGCATTTATCATCATAGTATGTAATAATCAGTGACATTTCAACAAAGAAAAAAATAAATATGCAAATAAGAACTCATTAACATTTGCTCTTGCTGTTTTGAATAATGTCTCTGCTGACAAGGCCGTACACATAAAATGATGTTGAGCTCAGGGCAACGCAGATGCATTTTCTCAGAATTGGGCTCTCTGACATGTTTCTGTCTCCATCTGTTGTTCCTGATACTCTGCTACAAACGTTGTAGCTCCAGTCTGGGTGAAAGCTGATTTGGTGCACTACTTCCCTACTCTGTTTCCTCATCTACACTGATCTAACCTCTGACCCAACCTGCACACAGACAGCTTTTATTTACTGTAAAACACAACCTAGTGCTGGCATCAAACGGCTTTGACAGGATGGATGTGCACAAAATCTTGGAAGAGCAAAATAAAAGGAGGCACTTAAAAAATGTCGGGGGTGGGGGGGCTGAGTGTACATCTGATTTGTCCTTGACTGTCTCTTGTTGCCAGTAGAGTATAATATTAACCAGTGAAGCTGCTTAACTTTATTTCCAAGGTGTCCTGAGAGGCATAATCTTTGAAGTAGAGTATCATGTCACTGTGTCCTACCTTCGCTTTCATAGAGTCAGATCCTTGTACTCCACATGTTCCTTTTTTGTCATGGAAATAAACAGAAAAATAAAAAGGCCTGCCTGATGTGAGGAAAAATTCACTTAGTAGTCACAACCAAATTGACATCAATTTATCTGAGGGTATCTGATGGCTCGCTGGGCCTTCAGTTTATGTGACATGCTTGCATCTGAGTTTAAAAATATAGCATGTCTAAATAAAATTATTTGTCTTCCTCATTGCATTTCAAGCAGCCTTTTGTTATATGTTTATTGTCTGTATTTAAATTGTGAAGATGATGAAAATGCAATTCCTGTTGTCACTGCTTTTGTTTTGAAAAACTGACAAAAACATTAATTTTTACTTCCAACTTCTATGACCTTTAGGGTAAAAATTCACAACTCAGTCAAATTTTGTGGACACTGTTGCATTTTTTACTCTTATCGGCTTTATAAACATATAACTCCAAACTTATAAAAAATTTTGTCTTTCATATTTTACAGTGCCACTCTGCTTAGTGTCACGGAGTCCAGAATATCACCATACACACACTGAACCCTTTGTAAATTTCACCATTTTCTGATTTATATAATTACACAGGCTGACATTGTGATTCTATTAATCATGCAGGTCTAGTAATAATATTTTATGTTGAGGTACCTTCATATAGGAATGTGACTTAATACCAACAGCAAATATATGCTCAGAAAAAAAACAACTAATCAAGTAAAACTAGGGTGTGATACATTCATTTAGTTTCTGCATTAACAACATTTCCTCATCCTGTATTATGTGTTTGTTTTCATGGTCTTGGCTTTCCTTGGAGCAAGGAAAATGGACTCATTTTCTGGATGGAAAAAAAAGGCCCTTGGAATGCATCTCAGAAGCAGCGAAGCACGCTCACTAATTGGCTGTTTTTGTGGCAAGGGTTTTGAATTGATCCCTGGAGACGCTTAGGTCACTACCTCTCACATTATCAAAATAAGGGGCTCAACACAGTGCCACGCTGTGCTGTTCTGCCGACCTGTGATCAATAAGGAGCTACACTATGGATGACTGGAGAGCCTGCCTTTCCTTTCAGAAGCATTAAGCAGCCAATATCTTCAGTACATAATGTTTATTTACCTCTTGGCTTGTCCAGTGCTGAGGGGTTTCAATGGATCAAAAGTTTGGGTTCTAAATAGATTTGGCTAGTAAAGTTATTTATCCAGATTTCATTTTTATTTATTCAGTTTTCTGCGTAAAATTTACACGAGGCTTTTTCACATTTTAACTCTAATTAAATAACTGTGCAACAGTTTGTGATGTTTGTGGTCTGACTTATGCAATAGCAAAGATTCTTTGATTAAAGTGAAGGATTTTGCCTCTTATAAACACTGCTGTAGAAGACTCATCAACTGAATGTGTGCCTGGGACAGAAGAAAGTGTCAGTCCTTTTCCTTGAAAAAGATCTTTTATTTAAACATTTGGTAATGCTTTCTCTGGATTTTATGTTTATTTTAGAGCTTTTCAGTGAGGCACAATTTTGAGGGGTAATATTTTGAGTAAATCTGTATATAAACAGTTTTATATGAGTCTTGGAACTCAGCCGACTAAATCATTAGGAAAGCAAAAAAGGACCTGTGGTGCCTTTGCTTCAATGAAACGCCTGCAAAAGGAAAACAATTGGTATGGAACTACTAAAATGTGATCATTATGGCAGCAATAGAAGCTACTTCTGATAAAGCCTGGAAAAAACAGCAGCAGATTGAAAACAGAGATTCTTGGGTTTGGCTTAACAATAGTTGAACTAATAATACAAAGTGCTATTTTTAGCAGAGACTGGGCACAGCCCACCACTCAGATACCGTGCCTTTGGCTGTGGAGGCCTGATAATTAGCCAGATACCAGGATATTATTCAGGATATCCTGCTTCAGTGTGCCAAGGCCTCTAAACTTTAAGACATATTCTGTCTAAACCTTTAGCCCAGACATCCTTAGTTTATAGTGAAATCAGTACCTGAGTGGCTTCACAACAAGTGTGTGAAAGCGTTTGAGTGACACTATTATGCATGGCAATGCTTGAATGCATTTAAAATTTAATGGAATGAAGGTGTGATGCTGTTCACAGATGCTTGTTGTCCAGCTTCTGTAAATCACACAGCTAAAGTAGGAGAGAGTAAACATATTTCACAGAAAATAAAAGTAGTAGTCGGCAGAGAAAGACCTAAAGCTGTTATTGGTTTTAACAAGATCATCTGTTTACTAAAAAAATGCTTACATACTTAAAAAGATGCATGGCAAACCCATTTTCAAAATGGATGCATAGCTGCAAGAGTTTTGCTTTTGACCATTTAAAGCTGCTAATCTAATTGCAGTTAGCCCAGGGGGGAAATTATGGTCTGGTTTGATCATTTATATTTGCCGCAAAACCGTGGAAGTGCTACATGCATTTTTCATTTTAGATTGTATTCCTGTATTAATCTGTGTGCCAGCATACATTCTATTTGGTAAAGACTCATCACTGCAGTGGAATATATCAGATTCAGTGTTACACCATCAGACCTCAGAGTGATATGCTAATGAGCAGCCTCGCAGAATATTTAAATCAGCAGTGATGGATTTTTTCCTCAGAAGATTGACTTTTCATCACATTAGTGATGTACTGTGGGATGGCATGCTGCATGCTTAAATTGATATTATTGATGGTGATGGCCCTAATTAAGCCAATTTACTCATGTTACATTTTGCTTTTAGTATCTTATGCATCTGTGCTGTTTTAAGGCATATAATGAATTTTGCTTGCTATCAATCACTTCACTTTACAGTCATTATTGGGGCTGCAAGACAAAACCCCCTCCACACACTTAGCTTTGTCTCGTATAGTACAAATGGCCCTACTCAAGAAATAATGATAACAATATTAGTGTTTCTCTTGTTATGAGGCTGGGATCACATGGGCTGCTCAGAGGAGGGAGACGACAGCAGATTTATTCAGCTTGTGTCTCCTTCACAGAGTAGGAACCTTTTTTGATTCATGAGGTAGCTTTTCAAACTCTAATAGTTCACTCAGGGAATTTAACAACTTTTTTTTTTTATTTGGAAATACAGATTATTGCGGTGACCTATTTTCCTGAAAATGAGTTACAGTATTGGTGCGTCAGACACAAGATTGTGTCACTGCATGTATGATAAGGATATATTTTATTCTGCTAATTTAAGCGCCTGGATTTGGAACTGGCCAAGCCAGCAGTATGTTCTCCTTGATATATGACTTTGTTCTACTTTACCTCAACATCATAAATATGCATTCTGTTATAAACATGGATGTTTCAGGGGTTTACTGTTTATTTTTAAGGAGTTTAAGACACTGTTGAACAAGCTACAAGGAGATTGTCTAGATGTTATTTCTTGTTATTTTAATTGATCCTGATTTCTAAATGATGAAGTACAGATTTGGAACTGACCCCACTACACATCCTGATCTAGTTTTGCCTCCGTAGCATGCTGTATCTTTTTCCTTTTGAGGTGCATCAGGTGGCTTCTGGGTTTTTAAAGATATTGATGCTGTTTGCAGTGACAGCTGATGACACTTTCAGCTGCTATTGTTTGTGATTTTGTGCTTTGTACTCTACAGGTGTTGAACACCTTTGTGATTGCGTTCTCATTTTATTTACAGAAATTCACCATCACAAATAAAATTACCTGTACTACTGATAAAGCAATTCCAGTAAATATGTGACTCTTTCTGTTATTAAGGACAACAAAGACAGTTACTTATTCTACATGTTACCATTTAATCAGCATGTCATACAGGGTTTTTTGTGAACAGCGAATTAAGAGTGACCTCTGTCAAATATTTTGTCATCTTCAGCTCTTGATGGGGTCTTAATGGAAAACACTACATTCTTCCAAGCATTGCATATGATAAATTTCTGTTATTTGTAAATGCAGTTGCAGTATTACACATGGAGGCACTATAATTAAAAAAAAAAAAATATATATATATATATATTTTTTTTTTTCATACAATATTACTTTATTGGTGCAGAAATGACACTTAATGTTAATTGTGGGGTGGCAAAGGCACACTTTTACTTATGTACCCTTTAATTAAACGGATCATTATATCAACTGGTGAGTGTAATTTTCTTTTTAATCATGCAATTATTAGAACTTCTAAAAAAAACTGCTTAGAAAAGGTTTGAGCCAGTTGAAGGTGTGGAAATGCGTGAACCAGATGGTACTACCTCACTGTTTTCACTGGAAAAAGCAGGAACCAGACAAAAAGCTGAGACACTTCCAAGAGGTCCCAACAATTTTATCATAATGTTGCTTAATTAAAGTCACCCCAAGTTTCACTATGTATGATTTAGGGGTATTTAACCACAGAAATGCAGTATAATAGTCATGATTATGTTTTCGTTTGTGTTTAATCAAGTGAAAATAAGAATCAGTTAGTTTCCGTTACCTTAAAATGGCCCATTTATATCTACAGAGGCAGTCATGTTTATACAGTGCCTCAGAATAGATCTCTTCTTCTTTGTTCCACTTCTTCTCAGCTTCATTGTTAAAGTGCATTAGCATCACCTTCTTGGTCTCCTTTGGACCACAGTTAATATCCCCTTAACTAAAAAGCTCAGAACAGACAAACAAACACTGGCTTCTTGCATTTTTATTCAACTGTAGGAAAGAGCAAGGTGAGGGTAGAGCTTTGCATTAAAAAAAATAGCTGCTGGATGTCACTAAATGATACACACAGAAGGTTTAAATAAAATATCTTATTTAAAAAATATCTTGGGAGCCATATGCAAACTACACTCTGCTTGTCTTGTGTTCTTTATCTCTCTAAAACGAGCAAACATCTTTGTAGGCATAGACCGATTATTGGCATGGCGATTATCAGATCTGAGACACACATTTTTATGTTTATCACTATCTATATATTTTATATCTCGTGTCTGATGTTGTAAATTTGGCTCTAATGCAGCTGTTTATATGCAGTCATCACATTGCATGTTATCTCTTAATGACCTGCCCACAGCATTATCTGATTACTTACATTTCCTGAGTAATAACGTGTTACTTCGAAAGAACATTTATTTATTTTCTAGTACACAGAAACTATGAAATAAATATAACAACAGTATTGTTTCTTAATTTGATTGAGGCGTTTGAGCAAAGGTTTATGTTGAAATTTGCTAAATGTACTGTATATCTCTTGTGGATATAGTTACTCTGTTGATGTCCTGTGTATTATATATAAAAGGCTGCTAGCTGCTAGCCCAAATACCAGCATGAGATGATGATTAATGATTAAGTGACTGATAGGTAGCTGATTTTTCCACTATGGATCCTTTTTTTTTTTTTTCATCTTTAATTTAAAACAGTGAGAGCAATGAGAGCAGTTGAAATTAAAGATCTGAAGACAAAATACAGCATTGCCAAAACATTTAAGGAACATTCCTGAATTCAGTTTTATTCTTAAAAATTATGAGTGAAACACTGTTTGCTTTTGCTGTGAATAATTTTTTGTTTCACAGTGTTATAAAATCAGAATCTATAATAGTAACTCGTTCAAAACAATGCTGTTACACTTTCCTTCTGGAAAATATTAGTTGTATATTAACTATTCCACAAATGGGGGGAAAAAAACAAAGCAAAGAGTTATTTTCTCAATTTGAAATGTAACCCTGACCTGAAAAAGAAGCAATAATGTTAAAATACTGGATTGATAAGCACAGTGGTTGTATTGAGGAAATCTTAACAATACCCATCCTAATTCTCTGTGGTGACCAATAATATGGTCGTATCATCTGTGAAAACAGCATATGTCTGAGAGGGAGGGTTTTTTTGGCTATGTCATGTGCAGTTACTTCTTCATGTCATAGTTTTTGTCTGTGAGATTCAGATTTATTAATTATTCACACTAGACTCAGTGTGTGTGACAAAACACATGCTGCCACTAAATATTTAACTCTTGCACTTGACCAAACCTTTTCCTCAGAGGCATTTTTGGATAATTATTTTCATCCTAAAAGAAAATAAAGAAATTAAAATTCACTGTCAGAGGAGATATTTCATCATCCCCCTGTGTTAGTGAACGTTGGTGGTAACCGACAAGTTAATCCTATTTCCCTTTTGCAAGAGCGATGGCTCAGAACTGTATCACATTATTGTTAGAAGAGAAGCAGCTTTGCCAGTTAAACCATCTTTCCAGATTTTCACAGCCTCCTTAGTCTCCTGAGACAGTCTGCACAGATGCAGTACAACCGTCTCCTGCAGGACTGCTCAGATAAGCACAAGTGAATTCTCTTAGATGTGCCTCTGTTCACCTGCGCTTGTGAAAGCAATGTTCAGATCAGTCATTGTGTAACAAAAGATCCAGGCTATGCAAGTTTTTAACTTACAAAAAACATATTTACCTTTTCCCCAGAGTAAACAGAATTTAGTTCTAGTGCTTGTGTCTGTGCCTGTAATATTTGGAATTCTGACAAAAATAATGCATGATGCTGTTAAAGTTATTCATCATTCTCCTGTAGGAGCTCTCATTTGTTTGTTTGTTTGTTTTTCCAGGGGAGTAAAACTGCTGAGTTTGGATATTGTGATGTGTATGATTCATGTGTGTTGTGTCCTCTAAGTTTTATTTTTCCCCTGACGGCAGCGCAGAAACCTGCCTTTGAGATCTGAACACCTGATGTGACACTGATGAAAGACCTCTGACAATTATCACTCGATCAGTAATTGAGTCACTGATCATTCCGTCTGTTTTTTGGCTGTCTGGTTTTCCTACAGGATTTTCTTAAGAGTCTTGTTAGAATTGGAAATCATTCTCCTCCTTAACTTTATGATGTTTTTGTGTTGCAATTTAAAATCCTCTATATCGCTTTACAGGCTTAAAATACACAAAATCCTACAAAGAAAAGAAAATCAGCTAAAAATTCCCCCTTCACCCTGAGTAGAAATCTTTTTACATTAGCCTTTAATTTAAATTATTTTTTGTGTATAAATGTTTTCTGTATTTCATCATCTGTCTTTCGCATTGCCAACATTTTAATGTCTGACAAATATAGATAATAAATTCACGATGAAATCAATGGAAATAGTTTAATACATTGTGAAAAGTTGTACACTTAGATTTTGTATTATATCCTGTAGACCTCAGCTCAGTTTCAGTTGTTTTTTCATAACAATATGGTGTATAGTGCTGGTATCATACCAGCAACAGCAGCATAAATATTATACATTTAAGTTATGATTTGTTTAAATTACCTGATAATAGTGACATGCAGAATATGTAGAATAGATTTAGTGACTGAATTTACAGCTGCTGGGTTTTACATTGTAGTGTTTTGCTGTATCTGTTCAGTGTTGCTATTTGTGTCCTAGAAATCTCCCAGCTTCCACATTTGCACCTTGTTGGCTCTAAAAAATCATTTTTGTTAAGAAGGCAAATGTTTTTTGTGGCAGCAAATTCATGATAATTCTGCACCTTGCTTTAGACCATAACATTCTACCATCCATTTATAGTCGGAGCATTTCCATTTATGATGTGTTAAGGCTGTCATGTTTACAGTTTTCAGATGGTACAGCTGTCCTTATCACTGTCTTTTCTGTGTCTTTACAGGTAAATCAGAGAGAGCTCCATTTGTTGGATATGGGAGGGATCCTGGAGCATCTGGCTGCCAGGTGGGTTTATTGTCACCTGATACCTTTGCTGAAGTATCTATTAAAGCAGAGCTAGATTTTTATTAGATTAGATTTTATCCTGGTCTGATCTTATTGGTTATGAATATTCTTCAAGTAAAAACACATCTTGAAGTAATGGTAACAAACTCGAAATCAAATGCCCTTTAGTGTAGATTATAATCTACAAACTGTTCAACAAGGCATGTGATGTGTGAGATTCAGGGATGTGGTATTGATTCAGACTTACCAGACTCAAATAGTTTTGTTAAATATTAAAATCTGAATCCAAGTGTCCTAATATTTCCTACTATGCAATGAATGTTTAATATATCACATTTGTATCCTCTTCCAATGTACAGGTTATAAATTCTTGGTATATTCTGAGGGCTTTCAATCAAAATAATAAAAGACACTCTCTTTAGGTCTATTTCTTGTGACAGAATATCTCATAAAATGGACAATTACATTAAGAAAATGATACATTTTCTGAATTTGGGCATATTTGGAAACATTTGATATGGAGCCACAACATTAATAAACTTAGACCCAGTTAATTATAGGTATTTTGATATAGACATATTACATATTGTATTTTTTAAAAAGCTTTTACTCATGGCATCCGTTCAATGTTTTGCATGCTAAGGCCTTCACTAAATATTTAGAGGATGAATGCATCCAAATTTCACTTCAACTGCCTATATAAAAATTGCCAAGGCTAGGTTTGTGGCTGTTGGCGTGTTGTGATTAATGCTGGGCTTCAGTGACAGGTTGTCATTTTACAGAACCTCATTTTGATTATTTGTATTATCCCTTACCAATTCTATGACCCACATTTCAGGCCAATTATTTATTTCTGAATAAAATAATAAATAATACATCCCACATGTCCTCATTTGTTTAATTAGACATGACAGAACGTGTTAGTTTTCAATTAAAAATCAAAGCTCACAGCGTTTGGTGTGTACGACGTCAATCCTCTAAATGGGATTTATGAGGCACATGAGGGTGGCTTTTCAAGCCAATACTACACACAGCTCAGAGGTGTACTCACTCACGTGATCTCTGACCTGCTGCTTGAGGTCTGCAGCCGATTACTCTAATTAGACCAAGCTCATAATTGGCCTCTTAACCCAGTGTGATGGGTCGATGAGGTCGAATAGTTTTCAGTCAAGATTTACTCCTTTATATCTTTCTTAACGGTAGTTGCTTCTTTTCACTATTAACATGCTTGCTTGTGTAAACTGGAAAATAAAAATAAAACTGTCAAGTTAGCACAAATATGTATTTTCACTGTCACTTAATCTGGAATAATCCATTAATTGTTTAATGTAGATGTTTGATGTTATTTCAGAAAACTGTAAAAAAAAAAAAAGAAAAATGGTGATCAGTCTTTGATCTACAATCCTAATATATTTATCATTATATTATTTATCAAGATGCTGTATCAGAGAGTTTTGACTTTTTTTCTTAAAATGATAATCTATTTCTTTTTCATCTTTATAGAACTATAATGTTGGAATTGTACAGTAAACTGCACGTAGATGTATTCATACTTTTTTGTTCGCTACTTCAGAGCAGTTTGCATAATATTAGTTGATACAAATGAAAAAAGTTGGTGATGCATGAAATTACTAAGTAAATGAAAGATACTGAAAGGTGATTTTAATTTTCAACAACTGCTCTAAACACTCACTTCTCAGAATAAAATCAGCTGTTTTCTGTTAGAGTTAAGCATGTATTTGCTTTTTCTTTCAGTCCTCTAATCGGACAGACATCGGACTAACAAGTCCTAGTTCAGTGACCACATCAGGGAAATCTACTGCTCCGTTCTACTCCTTCACAGGGCCCAATCCCAGAAGACGTTCCCTACAAGATGCTCCTGCAATTGGTGAGCAGTGTCTCAATAATAACCAAACATGAAAGTAAACAACTCCAGCTAAATACTTACTATTGGTGATAAAATTACACTGAAGTCTATGGAAGGATAAAATAACATTTCTTTTAAGGAATGGTGATAAAAAGATGGTCATGGTGTGGCCCTACTTCCAAACTGTATTGTAATTGTAAGTCGGGGGTACTATAGATGTTATGAATTAATCTAAAACTGAAGTGAATTAAAATTAGGACAGTTGCATGTTTACAAATAATGGTGCTCTTTCCAAATTTCCTAATAAAGTCAGATTGTAATTATATTTTATTTAACTCGTTAAAGAATGTTTACATGGAAATATTTATTTATTCGTAAGTAATGCTTGAATTTGTTGGGGAACCATTTCCTGTACAAACTAGCTTGTTTATAAGACATTCACTGTTGCCTGTGAATGAGTAGATGCGCTTTCATCTTTCCACAGATCCTCTACAAACAAAAAAGGTTCGCAAGGTCCCTCCTGGCCTGCCTTCATCTGTGAGTGGAAGATCATCTACCTCTCATATAAATAGATTTCACAGTGAGCTTGCTTAAGCAGACACACACACACACACCCTCCCTCTCACTTGCACACAAAGAGCACTCTTGACATCATCCTCACACTTCTTGGATGGGAATTCACTTTTTTTTTTTTTGTCACCACTGCTGCATGTTAATTTACAAAACAAAGTTCTGACTTTTCATGTTTGTTGTTTACACGCTTGTTGTAAAATGTTAGCACAGAAGTGTCTCTGTAGGTTACATCTATGTGTTTTCTTAGTGTAATATACCCATGAATTTCTGTGTGTGTGTGTGTGTGTATGTGTGCTTGTGAGAGAACAGACACGCGTGTACCTCAATGTGATTGATTTTCAGTGCTGCCCTGTCACAGTCTGGCCTCCTCACAGCCTCTCCTGGGAGAGAGAGGGGCTGTCAGAGCGGATCCCCAGCTCTGCTCTTTTGATGTTTAATTAGTCATTACGTAGCCGAACAGGAGGACAGACAGAGATTAATAGCACAGAATATCTGAAATTTCTATTGGTAATGATCCCGGTGGAGCAGAAACCATTAGGATGCAGAGAAGTGTGGAGCTCAGCTTGCATTTGCTTAGACAGGGGGTGTTGGAGTTCATTAATATGCATAAATCAGTAAGTCAGATGTTCATTGTTAAAACCCTGGTGGATTGGCAAAAGTCCCATTAAGCCTTGCCTTAAATTCCTTGAACTAGTACAAGTCAGTGTTTTCTTTCTTCTTAATAAGAAGCAACTGGTTTACCAAAATCCAAGCCTTTTCTTAAACAATAAAAGGTTTTTCGGGGGCGTGAGGGAGTCTGAGACTGGATTTGCCTTTCAGAGCTTTGATAATCGTCACCTCTGAAATCAAATATGGAACAGGCCGTGTAACATAAAAGGCTGGCATGTGTTTCTGGATTTGTATTTGAAAAGAAGTTTGCCAGAGCATAAGGGAGAGAATGAGTCTCTGGAAAGATGGTGTGCTGCCTTCTTCTTAAGTAAGTGATATATTTGAGTTCTTGTCAGACGGAGGGGGGGCAACAAAGAATGGTTGCCTCACAGGTTACATCTCTTTGTTGTGTAAATGGACGCTGGGCTTTTATTTGTCAGTACTTAACACATGGGCGCAGGTGCAGTTCTGTGACTCATAAGAGTACAATCAAGCAGTACAATGCTAGATGGAGAAAAACAGTGACAGGGCATGGGATAAAATACAGCTTCTTCTTGTCACTCAGTACTGCTCAGAAGATAAAGCCAGGAGCTTGGAGGAATTATCCCAGTTAGTCTTTGATCCCATTTGAAAGAATAAAGATGGCAGTGTTGAAAAAAGGGCTATAGGTCCCTTATAACATGCTGACAGAGAAAGGAAAACATAAAACCAGTTTTTTGATAGGTGGTATATAAGGAAAATGGTTGAGTGGGAGGTTGTCTGGCATCTTTCAGGAGGTGTTGATATTGTTATTGGACTGAAAGGAAGCATAGGTGAGGTACGGTGGCGTGAACTATTGGATGGTGTAAAAGGCTACTTGTGGCCCTTAAAATGTGTAAAGTGACTATTACAGAATGCAATTGCTGTATGTCTAAGGGTGGTTATCAGCCAAAACCTGTGTTTATATTGCTAGCACTGACACTGGAAGTAGTGAGGGTGCTGATGAGAAGTGTTGAGGGGAAGGCACACCTGGAGTCAGAGCTACGTACTTTGCCAGAGGCAGCAGCTGTATGAAGAGCCTGCAGCGTACCTGTAAAGCATGAATGCAGCTGCAGATGCCGCTGAAAGCTTTTGCTTGTGTAAGCAAGCGCAAGAGCCTCACCAGAGACCTGAATAGATGCTTGTTTTAAAAAAAAAAAAAAAAAAAATCAACACAGTGCTTCCTATCATTATGTCTGCTGCTGGGAATTTTCTTATTTATTTATTTCTTACTCAAATCCCCTTTTTCCTCCAGCTTGTATTCTTGCCCCACAGTCTAAAAATAAATTTAGGAGTTTTAAATCAGATGGGCAATGTAAGTTGCAAGTCCAAGCATGCTGTGTGTGTACACTACATGATGGAGCTCAATCAAAATATTTACGGGAGCACATCCTCTGTGCATTTAGGTTTTGACACTGCACTGCACCAGGATGTGAAGGCTATCTAGACAGGACAGCTGGTGATTGCAAACATTTAAATGTTTATAGACCTTTTTCGTCTTATATACAGACGCCCTCCTCCCTCAGCCACGCACATACTTTCCTCTGTGCTCTGCTAGATTTGGGCTTCCAGAAATGGACTATTGTAGATGCGGCTGAAATTGTGAGACTTGTATTCCTTACAAGTCATTATTTTCTGTAATTATTTTTGTATGTCTCCCTTCAAGTTATTAATTGGAATAATATGTTAGAGAACTGTGCGATTTCACTGTATATTATACAAGAATAGAAAAATGCACATAGTTTTACTTTATTCTGTAGCCTAAATTTATTGGACCACAAACTCCTCAAGGTGTATTTTTTTTAGATTCACTAAATCTAATGAAAGCAGCAAAAACAAACAGAGCAGAGTTTTGGTAACACAGAATCTGGTAATGCCAAACAGGAATGCAATTCTTAATTTAACCCATAGATAAAATTATTGTATCGTGATATATTCTTTTACTGTGACAAAAAAACATCACATTTACTATGAAGATTAGCCAGCCACCTTAGGTCATGAGACCCCTTTGTCAATGGACAGTCATAAAACTGAATATACATGTTTTTGTCTGTACAAAAACATATCAATTCTTCATAAAAAACAGAGGCTCACTAAGAACATCTGAATACAGCAAGAAAATGGATCTTTCCCATGACATTGTCATGTTGCAAACTCACCAAGGCACAATTATATGGACTGTTTCTAAGCCCCTAATATATGGAGATGGAGATAATGTATGGAGTTTTCTTCTTAACTGCAGTAATTTTTTTGGCTAATCTACCTGAGATAGACAGTTTCTATTTGTCTTTATTTTTAAGTACACAGACAAACAGACAGACAGACAGACAGACAGACAGGTAGGTAGGTATGTAGGTATGTAGGTAGGTAGGTAGATAGATAGATAGATAGATAGATAGATAGATAGATAGATAGATAGATAGATAGATAGATAGA
>JAQQZY010000019.1:40130265-40145573 GCA_030068375.1 Ostorhinchus rueppellii | reverse complement strand
ATATATAATATTGTCTTGAAAACATCATCATGCTCAAGCTTGTGTTTCAACTTTCATTCTAAGCCATTACAGCATTTCCTCTTGGTTCCAACCATCACGAAAGATGACTTTGATCTTTGTGATATTAAGTATTAACAGGCTTGTGTTACATTTGGTGATGGGGAGAAAATTGATAGCATGTGGACAGAACGGGCAAACTTTATGATCAAAAGCACCGACTCTTTTTCGGCTTTCCTTGTGAGGAAAATGAAAGATGGAGCTCATTCTTTGCATCAACTTGATCCATATTAATTTGTTATAATGCAGAGTTGCATGGCAGTCTCACCATCTGGAGCACTGGGAGAATTCACAGTGGGCCATTGGCTTGTGAGCTGGTGGCACGGAACCAATACAGATGGAGCAGCTCACTGATCTTTCTTCCGTCGCCTGTTAGTGAAAAAGAAATTTTTCAAGCAAAAGCCCTGCAGCGATTGGCAGACCTTTTTCTTTGTTTTGTTTCACAGAAAGCATCCTTACACAAGAGGAATGTCACAAGAATGTTCTCATAAATAATTAATATTTCATGGTGGGACACGCTTGTTGTTCTCTTATATAATGCAACAGGTTATGTGATGCTTTCCAGTATGCCACAAGCTAATCCTATGTTTCCCAGAAGTACACGTGTTGCACATGCACCGAAGCGTGTCTAGTGTCTGTTTGTGTGTTGACCTATCCTATAGACAGTACTCATACAACACACATGTTGTGGGAAGTTAATACAGTTGCATGTTGCCAAAACCAAATTTTTGTGGCATTAATGATTGGTAGTTTTCTTTCTGCAGTGTGGTTACTGCTCTATTTTTAGCGGACCTGACTCCCAATCGGCTGCTCTGCTGTCAGAATGTGTGCTTGAATAAAAGCTTTCACAGACTTGTTAACTGGGACAAAATTCAACAAACTCCATCCTGTTACATTTCTTTTATTATATAGCTACTCTTGTCTTTACTCAGATCCTTATTTGTTTGTTTTGATATCTGTTATTAAACAATTTTGAGGTGGCTGATGGTATTGGTGGCAGATTATAGATATTATTCCTTAATAGATAAGTAATTATTCAGTTTTATCCTGTTTATTTTATTACCCTTATGAATTTCGAATGGAAATATTCACTAATTACTGGTAGGGTTGCCTTGTTTACATTTTTCATATAAACATATTACACAGACATACAAAAGGGTAGAGCTGGGTACTGTAAAGAATCTTGTAATACAGTCTGTACAGTATCACAACACAGGCGGGATGATTAAATAATACTGAAATGTGTTATCATAGTGTAAGCAAGGTGATATATTGGGATTTTTCCTAATCTAATTTTAGAAAAACTGTCATTATAACACACCATAATGTGCATAAAATCTGAGTTAAAAAGTGTGTTTTTGTAACGCAGTGATAGTCTTTTCTTATAATTTATCAATTAAACATTGAGTCTGTGCTTTTGGCATTTGATACAGTATCACAAAACTTCAAGAGTATTGGTATTTTCTCATATTTGTGAGTTTTTATCATCATCTTAGGTCTTGGCTGCTGATGTCTTTATAAATAAGATGTTATCAGGACATTTTATTAATCTCTTTCATATTCTTTGACATTCATGTGCTTGAACATGTCCGCTTTTCCCTTAAAAACACTCAAGGCCTCGAGCTTGTCTCATTTATCAGGATTTCTTTTCAGTGAATGTGTGTGAGCCGGCAGTTTTAATGTCACAGTTTTACACATAAAAATACCGAGCCTTTTATTTCCCTCAAAGCACTGGCAGGTATCACGCACAAATGTTGAGCGACACCCTCAAAGCAGGCTGAGCAGTAGTTTGAAGAGGCATTGTATCTGGCATGCACACTAAGCCTCGTAAGAGTTGGACTTGAAACAAAATGCCCCAGAGATATGGTTTGATTCCAAGTAATGGCAAAAGCACAAAAACAGGACAAGCCATTAAGAGGGCGTTTGAACTCTTCTCTTTGAGCTTGTTGGCGATTTGCCCGATTTTTTTTTTCCTTCAGTTTTATTATTTAACTTTCCTTTCCCTTCCTGTTATTATTTTAAGTCTTTAGTGTTGGTTGACAGTTTGTGTTTTAACGTTGGATATTTTTGATTGGTGTGGCATGAACTTCAAAGTACCACTGTGTTAAAGACATGAGGGAAGGTGAGCAGCAAAGATTCACTTGTCAGCAAAGTGTTGTTGAAAAGCATCATCAAGTCTCCACCAAAAAGTCAACACGACATCTTTGATCTGAAACACAATATTTCTCACTAGCACTTAAGATAGTTTAGTCACACTGTCACAACACGAAAAGTACAAATTTGCTTTTTTCTTGCAGTTTTTTTTTTGTGAAATATATATACAAGTTTTTTAAAAATTAGTATGAAAGTAATGATTATTTTCATTGTGGATTAATTGGTTGGTTATTTTCTTTGTTGGTAGATGCACGTTTTGGTCTGTAAAATGTCAGAAAACAGAGAAAGATATCTATTAGTGTTGGCCCAGAGGCTGAAATGTCTTCAGACACGTTCTTTCAATCACATTCTTAAATAAAAAAGTACTTTTTAAAAATCAAAATAGTTACAGATTAATTTATAATTTAATTGGTGATTGTACTTAAATATTTTCAACTTTCTGATATTTTTTTTATTCATCGTGGATCTTTTATGAGTAACACATAGAAGCAACATTAATGGCTCTCACAGTGTGATTGTATAATTTATTTCTTAATAAAAAAAAATAATGCTCAAGCCACCAATGTAGGTCTGTGTTCATGTGCTGATCCAAGTGAGTGACAGGTTTTAATTAATGGTCTTGTAAAAGGAAACCCAGGCGGGCGTCTCTCCTACAGGCCAGCGGAATGAGGCACCCAGTGTTTGGAATGGTTTATTAACGCTTTGACTGGTTAGCCCAGGGTAAAAAAAAAAAAAAAAAAAGGACAATTAGCATTATCCACTGCCATATGCTGCCCATTGAGCATCTGACAGGCAAAAGACAAAAGCCTGGCTCCTGTGTGAGGCTAACCTGAGATCTCCATGGAACCACTATCAACCCTGGTCACATGTGTAAGCCAGAAGACCCATGAGAGCTGCACCCCTCCCTCAGCACTTTAATTACACACCCAGACAACAACACACCAGAGTCCTGCTCACTCAGCAAAGCCCAACAACCCTGAGTCTCACTTAAGCTTCACTCGGCATTGATATTACATTCACGTGTGTGCTGTGTGTGTGTGAGCCAGCCAGTGAGTGAATTTAATTTATGTACTTTGGATGGGCTGCATATTTTCCATCAGCACTGTCATAAACTCAGGGAAAAAACACAGCGAGTAAACAACCTTTTACGACATCCGCAGGCATTAGAAAACCAACTTTTTAAAGAGTGAGTTTAAAATATTGGAATGAGCAGCAACAATTAATCACTTCTTTAACTGAAAAATGAATTGGAATATTGTGTAATTGTTTCATGAATGAATGCCAAACATTTGCTGGTTTTACCTTAAATGTGAAGATGTTGTAACCTTTTTTTTTTTTGTTGTGAAAATAATCACCTGAAAGGCTGTACTTTGAAATTATCTGGGGCTTTTTTCGCATTTTTTTTTTTTTTTTTAGCATTTTATGAATTTAGATATTAATCAAGAAAACAATCTGCACAATAACCAGTGGGGAAATGAATTATTTGCGACCCTCGATGTGAAGTCATTGGAAGATGAATTTTATGTGTTGGTTTGCAGAGTATGGGATGTGCTGGAAATGGGCAGGTGGAATCTAGTTGGCAGGTCTGGCTCCGATTAACGTTACACGATAGTGGGGTCATCTAGTGTTGTCTGTGGGAGGAAGAATTTGTTCCAACCTCCTCTCCCGTCTTGCCTCTCTTACACGCTGTCTTTCTCCCTCACCCACTCTCCCTCCATCTGGAGTGGATGAAGTCAGAAACCACATCACTGGTGTTTGGCCTCGAGTTTCTTTGATCCTCCCGCCTCGCTTGGCACACACACAGCTGTACAACAGCATGCTCATTGTGCTTCTCCTTTCACTCAACCACCAGCTTGCAGGTACACATATAAAGACAGCAAAACAGGCTGTTTTTGTACCGTTTATTTGATTTCTGCCTCTCTGGGAATGCTGTAATTTGCCAGGCATTTAGTCTATGCATGTAAGCGGGTATCATTATACTTCCATTAGAGGTTGAGTTGATCTGAAATGCAAATATCCCTGATAATCCACTCCTCCCTTCATGAGCTTGATTGCTTGCGAGTCATTAAAGTGTGTGCGTGTGTTTGTGGTTTTAGGGCCATATCTGCAGTACATGTGTTTTTACTTGTGCATGTTCAAGAGTGTGAAAGACGGCATACTTTTATGTACCCAACAGTGTTTGGCTGTGATTATACTTGTGTGTCAAAAGTGTGACTGACAGAATTTTAAAGCTTTCAGTGTCGTGATACTTGACAGTAAAGTGTGTCACTGACATGCCCTTTTATTCTGTACTATGAAAAACTGTTAGACACCACAGCAGCTTATTTTAAAGTCAGCTTCATACTCTCTTACTAATGTTTATGTCTTCGTGGCAGGTGTACGCACCATCTCCAAATTCAGAAGACTTCAACAGAGATTCGCCCTCCTACTCCTCTCCTAAGCCCTCCAGCAGTATGTTTGCAAGCACTTTTTTTGGTGAGTTTACATCAAGCCAACGTATTTAGTGTTTAGAATTATGTTGTTACTGTCAAGCCGAAACTGTATCCATATTGTACCTTTACTTTTTTGTGGGGTCATGGGTTTGTTTGTGTCCTTTAGATGTGTCTAACAAATAAAAGTATATTTGATTCTATGTTATAGCCACAAAAAACTGCCTCCATTTGCCAGTTCTTGACATTATTTTTACTTCTTTTGTTTTTTTTGTATATACAAAGTAATTGTTTTTATCCTTAACTATTTGAAATTAATTTACTTTGTGATCTATTTTTTTCATTCAACTCATTTTGTCTTTGCTTACAAGAATATAATTTGGTATTTTGTCATCATCATTTGTTTGAGTAAAATCCAATATTTTGATGTTGCCAAGAAGGTCGTGTTGTGTCAGGCAGCTTATAAATAATATTTAGTCATTATGCAGTTTTTCTTTCACAATGACAGACTTCCTGATTTAGACAAAAAGCAGACTTCATTGTTGGTTTTAGCCTTGTGTTATCTCAGCTGTGTTCAGATTGAGAGTCATGTTCAGTCCCAAGAGAAAAAGTAAAAAAAAAAAAAAAAAAAAAAAAAAATAACCAAAACATTACTCCTTGGGTAAAACCGGGTGAAATGGGAATTGCGGGTAACCTGCGGCTAAGTTTGTGCTAACATTGTAATTTTTTTTATGATTAGACGGTACCCACAGTTCGTCTGATCCATGGAATTCATCCAATGGGATCACTCAGCCCGGCTATGGAGGAATGCTCGCAGGATCTTCATCTCACATGCCACAGTCAGGAAACTACAGCAGCCTGCACTCACACGACCGTTTGGTAAGCTGTGCGGCTCATTTTACCTGCACATGAAGAAAGCAAAACCTAAATCAGTGATTAGAAAAACTTTATTTACGACACCCTTCAAAGATGTAGGTTTATTGATTTGAAGCTTCAGCTCATAAATTCTCCTGCCTCAGTGGGTGTGTGCGTCTTGAGTTTTTGTCTGGTTATTATCAGTGAAGACACTGCTGACCCTCTTTATGTCAGTGTTTGATGTGTTCTTGTCTGCTTCAGCTGGCTGGGCATCACAGGGAGCCTGCAGATGCTGCCTACCCTCTCTTTATCTCTGCCCCTCCCCCACTATAACTTTTTTGCTTCATCACGTGCTGGGAGATGTCAAAGGAGAATATAGAATTCAGTGAATAAAAAACCTCTCTCTTTCTCTCCCACATGTACAAGTTTGAAACTTAAAATAGAGTGTCTTTGTTTTTTTTTATCTTCCAGAATTACCCCGCACACTCAGTGTCTCCAGACATCAATGCCAGTCTTCCTCCCATGTCCAGCTTCCATAGAAGCAACACCAGCACTTCACCATTCGTCACTGCAGCACACACCCCATCCGTCAACACAGCCGATGGGGTTATGGGTATGATATGTTTTTAACCATTTCACTACCTGCTCAGAATCACTGATTGAAAGTTCCACATGTACTCACTGCTGAACATTCATTCTGTAAAGGTATTGAGTCGGGTAGTTGGACAGCTGCTTTGTGTACCGTGACCGCTCTTCATTTGTCTGAGTTTGCTGTTACAAAACCTCCCTCTGCGTTTTCTTAGCTGCTGCAAATCGGGGGAACGCCACTGGAAGCTCGCAGACTGGAGATGCACTGGGCAAGGCTTTAGCCTCGGTGAGTCACAGCCCAACATTTAGCAATGAAATTGCTTTAGCTCATCGTACTCTCTAAATAAATTTACTCATACAGGGTCTGAACACTGACATGAGTCACTGTCTCCTATAAAATACTACATTATATTCAGGATAGCACAGATATGATGTAATCGTTTGCTCTCAGTTCCACAGAAAGCCTCAAGTATGCTGGATTTTCCCAATGTCCAACTTCTGTGTAGCCATTAGTTGAGATAATTTTTCTACTTTTTTTCAGAAAAATTAAAATGGTCGATTTCTTTTTCTACAGAAGATGACCTTAGTCATCATCCTGGGGAATTAAGTGCTATAGTGAAGCCTGATTTAAAAAAAAAAAAAAAAAAAAAAAAGCTCGGAGGGCGTGTTAGCAGTTGTTTTTGGGCTTAAGCCTGGATAATTGTGGGCTTAAACTAAATGTATTCAAGAAAGAGAATTGTACATTACAAATTATCTGAAGCACTTTATTTTGAAAAACTGGTCCTGAGTATCTGTGATCTGAACAAAACCATGATTTTTTATCCACACCATGAATTACGAAGATAATTCTTATTCAAGAAGATTTTTACCTCAAATTCCCTCTGCGGCATCTCATTATGTTAATGTATTTCACTTAATATCCATCCTCTGTGAATGTGTCTGCCTCAACAATGTAATATAACAAAAAACTTTGTTTTAAAATCAGATTTCAGACACATTATTGTCATTTCAGTAGATAGTATTCAGTATTGCATAATGTGTGAATTGACTCACTTGCATTAAATATTTTCATATTTTATTTTCACACATTCTTGGTAAAGCTGCACATTTAGGAAGCATATTTCTTAGTGGTGTAAAACCAAAATATGGAGTTTAGAGATGGTAATAACAAATTAAGTCCTTTATATTTGCAGACTCAATTCTATTAGCATGACAAAGCTGGAGTGAAATGGACACGGTTGAACTGGGGTGGGGGTGGGTGGGTTGGGCAGGGGCACAGGGGAGTTTATAACTGCTGTGGCTCAACTCCACGGGCTGCCCTTTGTAGGGCTTTTGTTCTCCACCCTTTTAAATTGGCCGTGCTTATTGGCCCCATGCCGCCTGGGGGAGCGTAACTGATGATGAGGCGGGGCTTCATTTATTCCAGTAAAATGAGCCATGTTTCACTTTGAATGTACCGTTAGTCGCCAGTGAGTGAAAAGAATGGAAAGTCATATATTGTTGGGTCAGAAGTCACGCTTATAAAGTGCTCGGTTGTGAGAAACTTAGAAATGTTTGGAGAGTTGTTTTGAGTCTTATTGGTTTCTGGCACAGTGATGATCACACTATTAATCCTTAGTTTTTAACTGAATTACTTGTCTGAGGTGAAAATGCTGAGCAGAAAGAAACACTGTGCTTGCAGAGAACAGAAACGCATAAATAGCTCTTGCATTTCTGTTTGGAGAACAGTGGATTCCTCCTCCTCTGCACTCAGTGACACACTTCAGTGAAACCTCTATCCTGATACTCCAAGTTGATTGAAAAACTAAAGCCCAGAGATCAAGATTGAATAAGGAGATTATTAATAATGAGTGCGTTCTATCATCCCCACAGAAGTCAAACGGTTTCCTGCAAGCTCAGTTTGATCTTAACTTGGAGTAGAAATCTCTGTAGATCTGCTGGTTTTTCTGCTAATTAGTGAGGATCCACCACTAATACCCTGAGTTCTCTGAGACATGTTCCATTATAGTACAACATCCTCTTATTAAAGGGGAAAATCAGGGATGTGTTTGTGATTTAATCCAGCATTTGTTTAGACGAATCAAATCTCAGTAGAAGTTCTGAAGACATAATCTCCCCTTGTGATTGACATGTCATCCTAAAACTCAGTGACCTCAGTGTAACCCTTCACTGATACAATGAAACTACGGTGAACTGTTTACCACAGCATTAAAGTTGAGCTACATCAAACTTAATTTGTGGCATCTTGTAGAAAACAAATGAATTCGTTCCAGTTGCCTTCTTCTAGAGGCTTGTATATATTAGGAAATTTAGAACGATACAAAAATAAAAGTTGGAGAATACCAGGTTTTGATATATGGTTTACAACAATATCTAGCTGCTGGCTGAAACGTAGCCCTGGAGATTTACTTCTCTTGGCTTCACATGTTTTCCAGGTTGGGCATTTGTATTTTTTAAAGTGTCAGTGGAATAATAACTAGAGAGACCCAGGCACTAAGTTTTCTGCAAGTGAAAAACTTTGCTCATGTAAAACAAATATCTTTAAGATGTTTGTTTTTGCTGTAACACTTTCTGAAACTTAAGTAATTAAAATCCAGGATACCTTTCAATTGCAGTTTATGCTCCAAAGAGTCAAATTTAGGGTTGGCTCTTGAATTCTGAATTGTTTTAAAATGGGTTGACTTAATTTACCAACAGAAGTGTATTTATCTCCTCTCAAATGTGCTGTCACCATTAAGAAAGACAAACAGGCAATGAAAATATACTGAATGAGTTCTAGTGTTTCCTCTGTAATAACTGATAAAAATAGTATAAAATAATACATCAGTGATCCTTACTTCTAGGCTGGACTCATATCTGTTACTGTTGGGGTCTTGGCAATATTTAAAGCTCAAAGTTATGATGTTCAAATTTTATTAATGATTATAAAGTGACTACTTCTAAAGCTTCCAGATTCATCACAGTCCAACAAATAACATTAAATACCACTTACAAAGTTTATACATACATTTGAACTGGTGGTCATTTTCTTGATGCTTTAAATGTCCTGTTCTAAGGTGAACTCCTTAGGGCTACCTGCTGTTTGTACTTTTTAAATCTTGCTTGTTTTGCATTACTCATGGTTTTTCTCTCTCCTCTCCCACAGATTTACTCACCTGACCACACTAGCAGTAGTTTTCCATCAAACCCGTCGACACCTGTAGGCTCTCCTTCACCCCTGACAGCCACAGCAGGTGCAGCCTCAGCAGGAACTGTGGTGACCGCTGCCGGCACCCCGTCTGGAAGGCCAGGTAGTTCACCGGTCCTGATCTCAATCTTATACACCCGTACTATTCACTTCAACCACAGACAGCAGGCGAAGCTGAAACTACTCTATTAAATGTGTTCCTACGAGCAGACACATCAGTTTTGTGTTAGACCTATAACTTGACCTGGAATCTACAAGCTAATTAAAGGTGCTTTCATGACTATGGCTGAGACTGAAATAGTATAATTACTTTTACTGTGTAGTGCATTAGTTGGATTAATCAAAGCCAAAGCTGAGCGATGTGTGCAAACTTTCCTTTAAATTTAATTTAATACCCCTTTTAGCTGTGGAGTTGCTCTAATCATTTTCTACTCACTCTCTGTGCTTTATCTATGACAGGCCAGTTAATGCCATTTTACAATAATCCATTATAAAAGAAAGCTAAGTTTAGGCTGGGATAAGGCTGCATCCCAACAGCAATTAGAAGTAGTTGAAGTTTTTACACCATTGTGAATGAATGTAGAATGTGAACCTATCTCAACCAGAAGAGATGCTTTACACCAGATTGAGCTGCTGGTTTTCCAGTGTCCACATCATGGTCTATATTTTCTTTTATTTTCATAGTTGACAGAGATAAACTCATGGTGACATCAGAGACTTGTTTGAACTGTGGTTTTTAGGGGAGTCTTTCTCCGTAGTTGTAAATATAGACCACGCTGACGAGTATTATATACCATTTCAGTTTTGTTTCAGATTGTGTTTTTTATATGATGGAAATTTTAATTACAAGCCATGGAATTACAGTGCAAATGAAAAACATGGAGGTTGCAGCTTTAGTGGTATTTGATGGGGTGTTGAGTTGCGCTGTTGAAAGGCTTTTCATATTTTGCTTTTCTTTTTGCAGAACTGTTCAGGTTTTTTATGGCTTATAATAGTGAGTCATGGCATTTACCCTACTTTGTAATAAGACACAATTTTAGGAAGTAAAATCAGTGTTACATAATTCTTTTTTTTTCTTTTCTTTGGCAGTTTGTGTTTTTTTCATCAGCTGTGTTTTTAGAAGAATGGATAGATAAACCAGTTTTTGAATTTTATTCAAATCTTTTAGTGCAGCAAATGTAGGGGGAGTAAAATCAGAAATGTTATCAAATAGCATCTTTTTTACCCCAGCCTTCAGTGGTTGAGCCAGTTGAACACACATTTTCAATACACTTGGATTTCACATACAGTAAAAATGTGTGAGAATGATATGGAGGTTTTCAGTCATGTTGACAGGAGTGAGGGCGTAATGGAAAGTGAATGAGGGGAGACAGTGCGGGAAAGCCCTCTGTGTTGTTTTTAACCGGGCAGTTGTGTCATGTGTGGTAATGGAGTGGCGACAGCTGTCTCTACGTATGCCCCCCTCGTCCTCAGCTGTTGCCCTGCCCCACGGACAGCTGTTCCCCACAACACACACATAGAGCAGGCTGCAAAAGGCCTCATTTATCTGCCAGTGGGTGAGGGAGGGTGGCTGTGACTCAGCTGATGAGGAAGACTATGATACCCTCACATAGGGAGATCCCCTCTGTTATCTTGTTTACATTGCAGCATGACACACCTGACAACACAACAACAGCACTAGAACAGCAGTCAGACTTTACTTAACAGGACACTACAACGATACCCTCACAGTTTATGTGGGCAAGTTTTCAAGAAGTCTATAATTGATTAAACAGTGATGGTCAGTTGTATTTTATCACCTTTGTTTGGATAACATTAACATTTACTATTACTTGAAGCTTTTTCACAAGAATGACATGATGTGACTTGAATATGCATCATTAAATACGATGCGAGTTAACTGTAAGATCACTCTTTTTGTAGCCCAGCCCCTTTAGCAATTAAAAACTGGTATTCAGTGTGTTCCAGGGCATTTGTCCATATGTATACACACATGGTTAGGCTTTTATTATGAAAGGTAGCAACAATAGCACACAGCCACTGGTGATAAGGCAAAGATGCGTTCTCGCACAAAATATATTTTAGAAATTATTTTTCAGATCCCCGCCTTCGCCCTAAGCAGCTGGGATAGGCTCCATGCGACCCCCGTGACCCTAATGAGGATTAAGCGGGTATAGAAGATGAATGAATGAATTTTTCAGATCCAAGCCGAGACAGGCTCCGGCATCCCCACGACCCGCACAACGATTAAGCACTTCAGCAAAAGGAGGAATAGATTTTTCAGATTCAGTTCGATCTTTAGATTAGATTGATAAGGGCATGCTTCGTGGTCAAATTTTAATATCAACATTAATATCTTTGAGCACACATCTACTGAGAGGGTTTGTTGCACAAGTTACAGTATTAATAAACAGAAAAGCAAAGTTACTATAACTGTAATCAGTAACAGAATTGACGTTAAGTTAAATGAAACTGAAACACGAATCAAATTGTAGCGGAACCTTGTGAATTCAACTTGAATTGATGATTGAGAAAATCAGTGATGATATTTATCCTTAATTAATCTGTTTTATGTTCTGCATAAGAAATAATAAATGCTCCTGCATAATAAAGACAACAGGGACTGTAGTAAAAGCATCACACTGTTATACTAATTTTTCATGCTTATTGCACTTCTGGAGTTAGAAAAAGAACAATACTTTGAAATTGGCACAAAATTTGGCTCGCTGTTGATGTTAACCACAAAATCCATTCATCATTAGGATTACACCAATACACAGCACATTACTCAAGACTGGTTTGTTCAATTAGCCCTCTCTGGTGCACGTGGGGACTAGAGCCCCAGGCTAATTTTTCATTGCCGCCAGCCAGCAGAGGCTCATGTGGAGTTCCTGTCTCACTCACCTGGGAGAAAGCTGAGGCAGAACAGAGACTTTTTCATTTCCTCCTCCAAAGTCACTTTTAATAGTCAGTTAATTAAAGTCTGCTTTTTCAAGGCTGTGCGTGAGAAACGTGAAAACCCAAGTACCACTGAAGTTTTCTGAGACATTTAATTGGAGTGAATCAATGGAAAATGTTATTTTCAGAAGGTTTTCAAGTTTACGGGAGGTGTGTTTTTTTGTGTTTGTCAAAAAATAAAGTAAGGTGCTTATCCTTACACTGCGTGACTGTAGTGTGTTACACTCAGTGGTTTAATATGTGTTTGATCTGACCACATAAGCCATGATTTATAAAAACAAGCAAATGGAATAAAACCACAGAAAAGACTCATGCTGCTTTTCTGCACTTTGTAGCTTTCAAATTACTGTTTAAATTAAGGATGAATAAAATTCGATCCCAGTCAGCCCTCCCCAGGCCCTTCAGCTGTAAATGATTCCTCTCCCCATGGTCTGTGTTTTTCATTCTCTTTCTATTATAAGAGTTGGAACATAGTATCCAAAAATCATCCTAAATGATAGATAACCAAAACAAAGTCCCGCTGCAGATCAGGCTACAGTGGACTCCATTTACCAGAATGTGGGCTGAGTTTGGCATCTGTCCACTATAATCGACACCAGAAGAGCTATGAGAGTCATGAGCTGGAAAGGCCCTCAGACACCCTATACTGTAAATAACCTGGAAGGGTTCATTATTGTCAGAGTCCATTAAGGTTATTTGATTGCATGATACATTGCCTCCTGTTGCACATGGCAGGGACGTTACTCAGATGATTGTGCTTCAGAAAAAGGGAAGAAATATTGTACTGTATGTGGAAATGTGATGAGCAGATGTGGATTCTTTTCCTTCTCCTTAATTTACAGCAGATCAAATCAGCTTGATTTACCTTCCTGTATTGGCCTGTTTAACATTTTGGCTCTAGCAAATTACACAAAGCTCATTGATAATTTCTGCCAAACAAAGGTAAATTATAATCTGTAGAGTTTCCAAATGTTTCCTTATTTAGATTACTTGACAAAATGTTTTTCTTCAGAATAAAAATAAGGTCTCAAATAAAACATTTGACTTTAGCAAAAATAAAAATTAAACAATGGGAATCAGACTTTTTCAGATATTTATCCTGTAAAACTCAAAGGAATTGCAAATGACACAGGTATTTCAGCACCACCAACTGAACTTGATTTAAATTGCATGTTTAGGACATCTTCTTAATCAAAAACCCAAATCAAGGTAGTTTCCACATGTGATGTTTCATTTCACTTGATTTTCTATCACCTTGAAATCCAATGTGAAGGAAAATACAAGTTAAAATCAGCCTTATCGTTGCTAATATTGTCCTCCAGTTTGTCTTAGCTCTATTTATTAATGTGCAAACAGTGAATATTTCATGGTGGAAGTGGGCGTTAGACAATCCCTTTGCTGGCTTGTGTGTCAGGATGCAGTCCAGCCATCAGGAAGTGATGCAGTTGAGTCCTAAAAGATAAAAATACCTCATATAGAACAACAAGAAACCAGAAAATCAGGATGTCAGTGTGTTACGGCCGTGCGTTATTGTGTGTGTCAGTTAGTGTTTGGATTGTGTAGTCGGTGGAACGACAAATAAAGCGACCAGACATGTTGCTATGAAGCGAAATCAGCTGATGATTGGTAATGCTGACCTCAAGTACGCTTCTTTCACTTATTTTCATCAGGTAACCAATGGCCCCGCGCTGGTGGACAGACCCCCTCCTCACCGAATTATGAGAACTCCCTCCACTCACTGGTAAGCTCCCCATTCGCCTCCTCCTGCCAGAGACTGCAGTGTATGATGGATGTGCACTTTAGATGAAGTTATCCATGACGGACTGAACTAGCATTACATGGAGATTCCTGTATGACAAATGTTTTTGCTGAGAAAAGGTGGGGGTAGACGGATAACCAAACTGAACAATACCTGTCCCTTGGGACTTGCCATCTGTCCTCTACTCCGTGGGCCAGGACAGAGATGACAGTTGGGGGTTGGGTTTAGTTAAGGGGCTAGCGTGGGGACGGCAGCTGTCTGCTCAACCACTTCTCTGGGATTCCTTTACTGCCATGTGACCAGAGCTACAGATCACTTTTCATCCAGCATACTACCTGATGCACATGTCATGCACTCACATTTTAAGTGTTCCCTGCCACTCTACCTCCAGCTTTAAACTTTGATAGCCAACTAACAAACAAAAAGTACTGTACACAGGTAAACAGAGCTCTGACACAATAGGGAACATATTTTGGTTATTTCTAGGTCTGGGTATGTATAGAAAAAGGAACACTGGTATAGTTAAATATTTGTGTTTCCAGGTTAGTGCCCATATTTGTGTTCTTTCAGAATTAAAAAAAAAATCTAAAAAAGAGTTGATCATGTAATGAGTTTTCATTGTGTTCGGAGCAGGCAGAAATATTGTCATAAGCGCAGCAGAGTATGGGTTACTGTGAGCAAGGAAGAAGGTACAGCGTAGTGTGACTGTAAGCATGCACTATGCCTGGTATGTCATCCAGTTCAGTGTTAGTTGACTTGCATAAGCTACAGTAGCAACAGTTTTCTTATTTTCCCATACAATAGTATACATAGTCAGAATGGTAACATATCATGTATAAAAGTTATATTCAGATAATGACAGGTGGATTTAAAACCATTTATTTAAATAATAAACATTTATATATTTATTTATTTATGGGTGTCAGATATACAGGGAATTCTGGAAATTTGAGGAAAAGGTTTGAAGTTTGAAATAAAAAATAACCCGGTACATGAATGAAAAATACTATTTGTGACCTGATCCAGCAAAATGAGTAACAATGATCCAAATTTCAAAATTGAGATTTGGGTATCAATGGAAAGAAGAGGAAATAAGTTTTAAAATGGTACCTTTGTCAAGGTCATATGTTGGATGGTTTTCAAGATATGACCATTTAAATTACGGTCTTCCACCCAGTTTTGAAAATTAAAAACCTGAGAAAGTCACGTTTAAAGTTTTTTTCGCGTGTTTCAGTGATATCTTCCAAATCCTGTACATTTAAATGGATAAAGTCTTTATTTTAAAGCTTAATTTTACCAAAGGCATTTGTATACATATAAA
>JAQQZY010000019.1:40117721-40130165 GCA_030068375.1 Ostorhinchus rueppellii | reverse complement strand
GTCGTCATATCGGTTTATTTTATCTTTGATAAACGCAACAACACTTCGGATATGCAAATACCTCCCGTTACAAACGTGTTTCCGGGGGGTCTCATGTCCCCTGTAACTTTCACCCTGTTTGTGGGCCAAACAAATGGGGCTTGTGTGTGTCTGCATCTTTTGCTTGTACCGGCTCTTCCATTTCTAGCGCATTTAAGAAAACGTGAAACAAGTCAACTTTAATCATCATTTACGTGCCTTTCCTCAATTATCTGAACTATGAAACTTAAGGACAATGTTTTTGAAAGTCATTTCTTTGAAATCAGCAAAAAAAAAAAAAAAAAAAAGATTTTTCCATTGTTTTTGTGCATTATCGGCCTGTAACTAAAAATAGAACGTTGCAACTCATTTCGCTAGAGCGGGTCACATTTTAACTTCTTCAGTGTTAATTGTTACAATAGGCTAGATTAGTTTTTGATGTGGCACATTCAATATGTTGGAAGGTTTATGCTGGGGTGACAAAGGTAAAGGAGGATATCGATTTACTCAGTCTGATGTCATTTGGCCGGCTGTGTCAGAGCCGGGGGCCACAGTGGAAAAGATGAGTAACTCTTAATGTTCAGTCTGAACCGCAGATGACTGTGGGTCATTGTTTTCAGTTTTCATTTAACAAAGTCTTAGATTTTATGAATGAGTCAGAGTACTTTGTAGTCCCATGAGTTTGTAGAAAACAAGGTTGCAAATGAAATTACTTATATGGTTATTTGGGTTATCAACAGCAGTCGTTTATCTCCATTAGTCTAATTTTTCTTTTTCCATTTCTGCAAAACGAAAAACTTTTACAATCTATAAAACATTCCTGTAAGCCTGAGAAAGGTCAACCAAAGCTGAAAGAATTAATCAAATTGTAATTAACATTGAATTTGGAGTAAAAGTCTAAAAAAAGTTTGTGCATTGTGGTAAATATAGACAACATTAACACCAAAAGTTGGGGGGAAAAGACCAGTTTTGAAGCAGGGGTTATTAATTGTGCAAACAACACCACATTTTCATCTTTTCAAAGTGAATAGTCAGCAGCTGTGAGCTTTCCTCTAAATCCTGCCCTTCTTCTCTGTGCCTTTTTTATAAACATTCTCTATTCATTGTGTGTTTCTGGTATTCTCAGATACTGATCTTTTTTCTTAATCCTGTCTTATTCTTATTTGACTTTGCCAGAAAAACAGAGTTCATCAGCAGTTACATGAGCATCTCCAGGATGCCATGTCTTTCTTAAAGGATGTCTGCGAGGTACTCCTTCCCTTCAGATATCGTCTTTATCCATTATGTGTCTCATGCATCTTTGCATTCCTTTTTTTTCCCATGAGCTTTGCAGTGAAATTCCTCACAGTGGAATATGTTTGATTTTCTTGCATTTCTTGCCATATTGTCATGTCATATTTTTTTTTATCCACTCCAGCTTGTAGTAATCAGTATAAATGCAAAAATGTATTGTTCAAGTGCTCAAAGCGGTTGTAGTTCATCTGACTGTTGAACACAAATGAGGGCATTTGTTGACTTTTAAAACTCAAGCTGAAATGGCTCTGTTGGTCTTGCATTTGAATTGCCTTAATCTTATGTTCAAGATGATTTTTTTTCTTTTTAAGTCCACACCATACAATCAGTGTTTTCAGATTTTGGCCTAATGTGCTTATACTAAGCTGCTCTGTCCTTCTTTTCTTTTCTTCTCTTCTCTTCTGTCTCCCTAACCCCTCACTCTCCAATCCCTCTGGTCCTCTCAGTCTCGAATGGAGGATCGTTTGGACAGACTGGATGATGCAATCCTTGTTCTGAGGAACCATGCAGTGGGCTCCACCGCCAATCTGCCCAGCGACATACACAGTCTGCTGGGACAGGCGCAAAATGGGCCAATAGCAGCTATTGGCGCAAACTTCCCCGCCTCTGCGTTGGTTCCAAGTCGGACAGCAGCGATGGTAAATCCACAGAACTAACTTAAATTTTTTAGCGTTTAAGATTTGGTAATAGGTATTTGGAATGTAAAAAGCAAAACATACACTATTTAAGTACTTTTTTAATGTGTTTTTCAAACTTTTGAGATCTTGGCCACCTGTTCAAAATGTGTCAGCTGCCATATGTAAAAACTGGACATTTTCCATGAAGAATAGTTAACAGTTTTCCTGACATATTTTCCAAAAGTATAATGGCTGGCTGAAGGCTCACCCTCCTCTGGAGAGCGGCTGTATACACAAGAGTGAAAGAGGAATGAGAAAAACAGGCCTAATACAGTGGAGTTGTGCTCTGGTGTAGGACATGTTTGTGTGTTACAGTCCTTTTAGAGTTAAAGTTGAGGTCTCTTGGGAAATGGGGGAATGCAGGTCTGAGTATAAATCACGATGTGTTCACCCATCCTCCATCCAAGGTATTTTATTTTTAAGCGCCAAGAGATTTGAACACATCTGCAGTGAAAATTAAAATGGGGTGTCTCAGCCAACTGCAATCCATAGGTGTTTAAAAATACTTTGAGTCGCAAAACAAGAAAAAAACAAGACCAAACCATGTTGAATCCGTTCTGATGTGGGTGCAACGTTGGGTTCATTTTGGAAAAATACTGTATTCAACCAAGTTCAGACACAAGGTGGTCCCCTATAATCAACATCTGAAAGATTTTACTATCGGATACAGACCTGAGATGGCTCTTGGTTTATCTTCATGTTTCTAGCCAATACAGACTCGAGGAAGTCTTTAATTAAACAAATTTGCTTTTCATTGATAAAGATTCTCCTGTTCAGTTGTTTTGGAAATTGAGAAACAGACTGAGATATTTGTTTAATGTTTTCATTAGTGTTGATGGTTTTATATTTACTTTGCAGAGACCATAATTCAGAGACAAACATTTAGCTGCTATGATCATCAAAGCTGCTCGGTATTTTATTCCTGCCATTTATCAGGACTCGTTATGTCACTGTCTGGTCTGTGGTATTGACTCCCTTTTTCTGAGGATAAGTTTGCTGTTCAGATTTGTAGCTTTGTAACAAGGCTCTGTTATGTTGTACTGATGCTGTAGCTGTTGAATCTTGAAAGCGAGGCTGTTTTGTCCTTTAAAAAGACTGTTTTTGGTTGTCAGAAGAGTTCAGTGTGATGTATTTGTTACAGAGAGCTGGGTTGTGGCAGTGATGTTGACCGACTGCGACTGTGAGATAGAGCATACTGTGTCTGCACTAACACAGTACTTCCTGTGTGGGAAGAGGTCCCCTCAGACAGACTCACCAGCCTCAGCACAGCACAGCCACAGGCTTTTACTCTGGCTGACGCCCCACCCTCTACCCCCTTCCACCCCTTTTCATCACTTCTTTTTAACAACCCAGGAAATCTGAATCGTTGGAAACGTGTGTCTGAACCCACGGCCTCCACCCAAATAGAGCTCCTCAGCTGTATGGTAATCAGGCCCAGCCATGAAAATGGCAGCGTTCTTTTCTTGCCAGAGCTCCGTCCTCCCTCCTCCTCCTCCAGACAAAGACTTGTTTGGACACCTGTTGAGAGCACAGCAAAGATTAGCGTAGTGCTGAGGAAGGGGAGGGTCCTGGGGCGGCAGGGTTAACAGAGGCCAACAGTGACTGGGGATCACATTCCATGAGAAAAGGGGGAGATACCCTCGACTCTCAGTGAAGACATCCCCGCCTTTTCCCTACTTCTCAGAAGGCAAATCAAATAACTTCAAAACATGTGGTGAGGAGGGACTTAGCGGTACAACATGATGGGAGTTTGCCATTTTTTCCAGATATGAATATGGACAAAATAACAAGGAAACGGCCAGACTGCGGAGTGGGTTTACCCCAACATCTTTTGGAACAGAACACAGAAGGTTTTATCGTATTTAAAACACAAGAAGCAGACATGTTTTTAGTTGTGGTTAACAGAGCCAGGCCTGAGAATGTCACAGTGGTTAGCAGTGAATCATAACGGATCACAAATAAAGAGGTTTCTCAATGTTTTTTGAATATTTTTTAAATATAGTTGTTGTTACACAGCCACATTTTTGGAGTTTTGTTTTGTGTTATTGTGGTTATTTGGAACATAGTGTTTCTACAGGTTCTTAAATTGACTAAAACTCAATCATCAGAATTTCAAAAATACTGTAAATATAGTTTTAAAAATTGATTGATATTGTGAAATTCATGTTTTGTATCAATTAATTAATATTAATGTTGTGATTTGTAATAATTCATCTAACTTTTATAAATTTATGTAACCTCTAGACATTTGGATCTACGCTAACATTAGAAGTGGAGGCGGTCTGGACTTCACGCTTGAAAATTGAAAGATCCGTTAATTAAAACAAAGACACAAGTCCTCTGTTTCTAAGCATGCTCACTCATTCTGATAACATTAAACCTATCACTCTGGAAAGGACAAGATATTTTATATTGGACCTCTTGGTTTGTAAGATTTATGACAGCTTATCTAAATATAAACCTGCATTTGTGCTGATGGTCAACACTCAATACAAGTCATTGTGTAAAAAAAACCAAAAACCTCTCTGCAAATGATAAATATAACCATGTAAAATGCACCTGTGAGTCAAATCACCAAAAGACCCTTAGATATTCATCTGTTCTCAAAAATATTACTTGGGATTTACAAATGAAAATATATAAATCTATTTTATTTACCATCGAACCATCTGCGTGTACTGACAGTTACAGATACTCAAGGTACTGTTTTTGTTTGAAACACATGGGACTGACCAAGTGCTCTGGTCTTATTTAGATGTTTTGTCTGGTTTTACACACAGAGACTGAACTTTTTTTACTTCATTATCTAACAGTGTCCTCTCCGTGTGTGTTGCAGCAGGGTGGTGCCCATGGTGATGATGCTGCCAGTCTGAACAACAGTCATGGAGGCCTTCCCAGTGCCGGCTCCACATCAAACACAGAACTCAACCACCAAGTGGAAACATTCAGAGGTCTGACACACCTGTTTATTGTGTAAATTAAATGGCTGATATGTCATTGTTGCATCTTGCTTAACGTTTCCATTATATCTACCAGGTCTTACTGCAGCCCTCAGTGGACAGGTTCCCCCCACTCTGGAGCTAAAAGTGGAAAAACAGGACAAGGACGAGATGCACGATAGTCTCTCCAATGATGATAAATCAGATGATGAAAGTGATAGAAGAGATATGAAGACACCTCGACCAGGCACACGCACAAGGTAAGGACACGCTCACAATCACACAAAGATAATTTTTACCAGAGGTGAAAAAAGCTGGGTTTAACCGATGGTGTGGTAAGATGTGAGAAAAATGATTAAATTAACTGAAAATTATATCACATGCCCAAATAAGTGTTACAATAGTAAATTTAAAAAAAAAAAAAGCAAAAATGTTACAATTGACATAGCATGTTTTATGTGCTGCACAGAATGTGAGGTATTTCAGAAGGTTATCACAAAAATAATGTGGGCACTGTAAAGATAAAAACATAATAAACACATTTTTTAAAAAACGTAAATCAACTTAACAATGTGTGAATCAATGCCATTTAAAAACAATATAATATTCTTAGCCAATATTAGTTTCCAGGTGTGACGACACTGTACCTAATGACATAATTACAAATGAACCTGCTAGGCCTGCATGCAACATGTTGTAAATTTATTTGACTAATGTCATTCAAGAGTCAAAGAAGTTTCTTTTATTAGTACCTACATAATAAAGATGAAGATTTTCTTTTTTTTTAATGCTTTTAGTGATTTTACACATACTTGCATCAAATACAGTCTTGTTTCCTTTCTCTCCCTCAGTATGACTGAAGATGAAGATCTGAACCCAGAGCAGAAGGCCGAGCGCGAGCGTGAGAGAAGGATGGCCAACAACGCCCGTGAGCGCCTACGGGTGCGAGACATCAACGAGGCCTTCAAGGAGCTCGGTCGCATGTGCCAGCTGCACCTGAAAAGCGAGAAGCCCCAGACTAAGCTGCTCATCCTCCATCAGGCAGTGGCTGTCATACTTAGCTTGGAGCAGCAAGTTAGAGGTCAGTGTCAGTGATGTTATGTGAGCATTACATGACTGAAATGTCAGTGCTACATCAGTATTAATCCTTTTATGATTTTGATTGGCGTAGTCTTACAGTTTATTTATATATTTGACTTTGTCAAAGTCTGAAAACTGTTGTAAAGAGAGTTGCACTCAAAATTATAGCAAACAGATTGACTAACAGAGCAGACCATAATGAACACCTAGCCAGAATATGAAAAGCCTTTGGGTCATTGTGGGTGATCTGACTAAAAGATCAGATCATGATGATTTTAATCACAATCCACAAGCAAAATATTCCACTATATACTTAAAAAAATTCTAGGACAGTATGAAAGATCACAATCTCTACAATCTACCAAAATGAAAGATGTTGATTATGACATAAAAGGATCAGGTTTGTCCACCCATACCTGCCTAGAAGCTGTTTAAATGCATTGCTCTGATCGACTAGCTGATGGTATTCGGTGTGTTTAGCTCACAAACTTAATAATGTTGAAAACAAAGTTCTTCTGTCCCTTTTGTCTTATAGTAAAATTGCTAAAACAAGGTCAAGACTGTTTATTTTTTGTCAAAATAGATGAAAGGTGTTTTTCTTGTCTCCCTGGAACAACAGAAAGGAATTTGAACCCCAAAGCAGCCTGCCTTAAGAGAAGGGAGGAAGAAAAAGTGTCTGGAGGCTCCGGTGAGGCTCAGCAAGGCCACGCAGGGGTCCATCCAGGTCTGACTGACACATCTAACCCCATGGGCCACCTCTGAGCAGCAGACAGGTACACCCACCCACTGCAACGGGGGGAACATGCAGTTAAATAAACACAATTCAAGCTCTGTTACTTCATGCTCACATCTTATTAGTGCATTTCTCTGTTCCTCTCTTCAGATCAAAATGATGCAGATAATTTCTGTCCGGTTTGAGTCGGTGACCTTGCTTCCCAGTGACAGACAGGACTCACAGTTTGTGACACCAGTTGGAGGAGACAGACCACTTGAAGCAAAACTACAAGACTAACACAATCCAATCCTAAGATTGAAGATGAGCCTAGAGTCCAGCTCCCTGTGACCAGTTTCCATCTGCAAATTTTTCCCCACAGAAAAATCTTAAGCACATATCACTGTCTGCAAGAAGTGTGTCGCTTCTGAACAATCAGAGACTTCGCAATCTCCTCCAACTGTATGTGGAAATTGCCTTGTGCCTAAACTGAATTGACGAATGCATTGTAACAGCAATTGTTTTTGTTTGTTTCTTTTTTTTTTCTATTTATTATGTTATTGAGCGATAAAGTGTATGTCTAAAGGGAAAGTTAAGTAATTTCAAAGAGAAGTATGCAGCTTTTCAGTTGACCTATAGTTTGCCAGTGTCACCATTAAAAATGAGCACTCCACCCTGGCAAGTCTGGTAAGTCCACGATGAGAGGAAAAAAATATTTGGGCACTAAGAAGGAAAGACTGAGATTAATTTATTGGCCAGTTTAGAGTCATATTTATACCAAACTGAAAATTCACACTAGCGCCCCATTTTAAGAAAAGATATATTATTTATATTTATATTTTATTAATTCTGCCACTGGCCGCATCTGTAACCAAAACTACCTATGTTTGTTTCTTTGTAGTTTAGACCAGTTTCTGTGCTACTGACTGAAATCACACAAGTTTATTTTTTACGTTCTGCAGCAACATAGTAGACCCAACTGCGTTAGTTTGAAATATCCTGTCTACAAAGGTGAATGGCAAACTCTAGTTTTACTGAAAGCTCAAATGTAGTTGTTTTTTTTCCTCAGTAGTGAGCAGAGAAAATACAGAGAGCAAACTATTTGCAAACCTTAGCATTCCCTGCATATTTTAGTGTCTTAACTGAGGAAAAGGGGACTTCACTGCCCTTCAGTTCCTTTGCCATATAGTGTTTAATGTAAGCAGTGACATATTTTTGCAGATTCTTGTCTATGTTTAGCCTGACAATTACATGCTCCTGATATCAGCGCAGAAGTGGCTTGTTTTTGTCATTTTCAGCCACCAGCTAATCAGATTGCTTAATGAAGAAGTAGTATAAACGACGACCACACTTTCTCCTGGCCTGATGAACATATCACATATTTTTCTGTTACTATCTCAAAATATTAAATTTCAAAAGCAGTTATTCTGAGTAAAATTTAGTTATGCTTCTTTGTGTCGTAACAAGTCATTTTTTTTTCTCTTGGCTTCCAGCAGATAAATGTCCATTTTGAATTAGCACGGAGAGCATCTAAGTTATTTTTCAGCGATCCAAGCAGTGATATACTCAGTACGGATATTTCATGGATCTTGTTGGATATCAAAAATAGTTGGATTGGTAGAAGTGTAGCACAGTAATGAACAAAAGCAGTTAACAGATTTCTCATTTATGTTTAAAGACATGATCATGGCTTTATTTTGTTTTCCATATCAGTGTGCATGCTTTACATTTTCTCCTTTATTAAGTCTTTGGTCTTAAGACTTGCTTTATATTCCATTTATTTCTTTGTATATTGTCTTCTATCATAATCTACACCTTAAACAAGGCTGCCGCATTCAGAATGAGTATTCTGTACAAAAAGGGAATTCAGTTAGATTTATGAATGCCACACCAAGAGTTTACATTAAAAAAATTGCAATTTAACGTGTTTTAGTGAAGAAATCCAACGGTTTTTGTGTATTCTCTGACTGAATGTGGCCTTGTTCTTCATTTCAGTATTCATAAACTTGTATTCATGTGGCAGACTTTGATTGAGGTTATAATGTATGTCGCTTCCTGCTCTCTTCCCTTCTTTTTTGTTATTTCCTCTTCCTCCTATATTTCTTTGCTCCTCTGTTTGCCAAGTTAGACTTTGCTGTATTCCCAGATGCTTTCCCTTGTATAATATATGAAAAAAAAAGAAAATCAAAAGGAAAAAAAAAAACATTTGGCTTATTTTTCACTGTAGTTAGTCTTTTATACAATAATACTGTAAGAATATTTCTTGAAGTCTAAATATTACTCTTTCTAGATTTTTGAAAGCAAAAGTTTTGAGTAAAAAGTTTCTTACTTTATTTTACTATATTAGATAGTAAAATGTACGGTTATTTACCATGACCTGTCCATTATTACCAGAAATTTACAAAGGGTATCTCAAGAACATAGATCAATTGTTGCTCGTAGTCTAGAATTTAAAAGGCTTTGTACGAGCTCCAGATTCCTAAAAGTGCGACCTCCATAATTCTTCAGTCTCCGTTGTTGATTGATAACAGATTTGTTCTTGTGTCAAAAGGTATTGTCGATGCACATCAAAAAAAAAAAAAAGCGGCAACAAGAATTTGAATTTTCTGTCTTTTTCAACAGAAAAAAAACAATGTATATAACATTTATGTTGCAATAAATGTGCCATCTTTTTTTAAACTCAATTGTATGTGCATTTATTTCTCTCACTGAGCAGACATTTCTTTCTGTTTTTTCTCCATATTCACATTTTCTCTTCATGCAGTTTTTGTTTTATATTTAAAAAAAAACAACAACAAAAGAAAATAAGACAGAGGAAGAGTGAAGCAGGATGAACTCTGAGACAGGGGGCTTCATTTGAGTTAATTTTTTATTTAGAGTTTTTTTTGTGTTCTGAGACATTTCTACAGTGGATTTAGGCCAAATGAGTGTTTTATAGTATGTAACTCATTTTTGAAAGTAATAACAGTGGACCATTGTAGTCTGTATGAAAAGTATTATGAATATATGTTTCTATTTTTTAATAAAGTGTGATAGCAGCGTACTGTACATGTGCCGTGATCCTATTTTTTTCCCATTTCAGATTTTACATGTATGCAGAATGAAGAAAAAAGAAGTAGCAGTTGTGTGTGAAAGTGTTTTTCACCAAAAGGAAATTGTAATAAATACCAGGTTTTTTGTATATACATTGTTATTTTGCATATTTATCATTTGACTTGCTACTTTTGTGCACAGTCAAGTCCAACTGTGTGAAATTAATCTAAAAAGCGATGAAGTGAAGACAAACGGATACAGTCATTGTGAGGAGAGGAGTACCAGCCTGAACTGTATTTTCTCATGAATGCTGTCGGCTGCGGTACTCAATCTGCTACTTGTGCTGTGACTGAAGTTAATGAATCCCAATAGTGCTGTGAAAATGCTGCTCTAAACCTGGAGGACTGTTGGGCTGTAAATCTTAGGCCCAGTACATCTGCACAAAATTATCCCACTGCAGATGTGAGCATGAGAGTACTCATCACATCCTGAGAGGTCTAATCCCATTTCAGTTTTTCTGACGGAGGTGACACTCTGAGGAAAAGTGCTGACTGCTGTTCGGTCTGCGGTGAGCTCAGTGATGCAACCTAAATCATGGCTGTCATTTTTCAATATTCTCTGAAGAGGGAAAATATAAGCGTATCGGGCTGGTGGTGATGGTGGATGTTCATGCTTTCTGTAGGAGTGGGACCACCATGACTGAAGGCTGACTTCCTGTTATGGCTGCTGGGCCAGCTGACAGTCCCTGGCTCACACCCTTGAAGCCTGACCAGAAAGCCTGCTGCTCCTCCTGCTTCTTCAGTTCCATCATCTGCCTTCAACTTTCTGCACACATGCTGCACTGAAACGAGTTTGTTTTCTTCACTTTGGGTGTCTCATCTTAGATCCTCTCCAGGTTGTCGTCATGGTAGTTTCTGCTCATCACTTTGCTGCACAGATAATTAGGTTCCTTGAAGGTTTTGCAGCGTGTTTTCTGTCAAAAATCTCAACAATGGAAAAGATGAAATCAAAGGAGCTAAGTGTGTGCTGCTCTGGCATCTCTGGTACATGTCAATTAGGTTGATTTGCCACTGGAAAGCCTGCAGTCACTCTTAATCAGGACAAGACGGAGTTGTGTTCTGAGCATGCCCAGAGGTCCCAGCTGTGGCACCTCAGCAGAGAACAGAGCTCTTATTGTGTGCTGCTGTAACCCAACACAGTGGCACAGAGCTCAGATTAAAGGCTCTGCTGCTGCACAGTCTCTCTGCGTATACAAACAAAAACAGTGGGCCACTCCAAAGGCAAAGGGGCAACTAGGCTTCCACTACAATGTACACTGCAGTGGCAAACTTTACTATACACAAAGAATTATGTTTATAATGTCCACTTACATGATTCATAGTGAGGATTATATGTGACATTTTTTCTAGTGGTTGTCAAAATACCTTTGAGTATCATGTACTGAATGACCAGAAAAGTGGAATTGGGATTTGTTTAACCCCTAAAGACTCAGTGCTATTTTTATGTCAGTTCCCAAATGATTTGTTTTTCTCTATATTTAGCTTTTCTTAAGTGATTTCTTACCATTGATTGTAATATTATCTTCCTTATTTTGCATTGTTCCAGTGTAAATCATGTATTTTCCTATATTTAATTCACTGATCCTGTAGATGCTCTTTAAAGCTCTGAGTAAAATTGATAATTATTATATCAGAAACAGAGAAAACTCAAGAGAAAGTGACTTTTTCAGCAAAAATATATCATTAGCTGAACATAAACCCAGTGTCTCCATCCACTGTCATTGATCCAACTCCATGGGTTTTACCGGTGAATCAGTGTAGCAGAAGATGACGGTGTTTCCACAGTAACTACGGAGCCTTTGGACATCCAAATGGGTCATATCTGATGACCATGAAACGATGACAAATTGTATTTTACACCTATTATTGACATGTTTTCATAGGATTAGTGCATCAGCAGGTATTAAACATTTTACATTGGTAGATGGTTTTGGTCGACAGTGGGAGTTTGGGTCTTTATGGGTTAAATACTATGACTCATTGGCGTAGCTGGAAAAGCAACTGATTGTCAGTTTGTTTTATGGAAGCATAGAACATCTGGATCAGCCTTAATAACTGACATCAGCTATTAGATATTAGTCATTTCACAAATGGATGTGGCCCGTGTTAACCTGCTATGTTGTATGAAAGATTGCTTCATATATTTATAGGATCAACTGTGCTCATTTCATTATACGAACAGAGGCTAAAAACTTGGTACACTTGGTTATATTTTATAATAAAGAATAATTAGTTTCCTTGGCACGAAAGGGAATAAATGATATCAACAACAAAATCAACAAATTCTTCTTTATTACTCAGCTAAAAGTATAGATACTAGGGTTTAAAAAGACTTCTGCAGAAGTTGAAGTATCAACTCAAGCTTTGTACTCAAGCAAAAGAGTAAAAGTACCAGTTTCAAAAGTATAAAAGTAAATGTAAGAAGAAGCAAAACAAACAAACAAAAAAGGCATTAGAACAAAAGCTGAGGCCATGCTACAGGGACCTGTGGTGCACTACCTATGTCCACGCTGGAGTGTGATGTGATTTGTGTCATGTACAGGTGTAAACCAATAGGGTGTTGGATTGGTATATGTTTATACTTCTCCTCCAACCTCAGGCTAATTCACTCTGTCTGGATGGTACGATTTATC